>JAZAYU010000339.1:315770-525204 GCA_038501625.1 Corbicula japonica | reverse complement strand
TTGGACCTCACCTAATCAAAGGCTGTTTCACTGTGGGGTTGTTTGGGGGATGGGCTTGGGGGTGTTTTTTCTAGGGAGAGCTAGGGCTAGGGTTAGTATTAATTTACCCATTACATGACTGTTAGTCTGAAAATAGCTTCTATGAACGTGCAGGGTCTTGGGGACAAACAGAAGCGTAAGGATGTTTTTAATTATTTAAAAAATAAGAAGTTTAACATCTATTTTCTACAGGATACACATTTTGTCGACAAAGATTTTAAGTACATAAGAGCCCAGTGGGGGTATGAGTGTTTTGTTAATAATTTTAACAGTCAGTCAAGGGGCGTGGCAATATTAATTAAAAACAATTTTGATTTTAAACTTGTTGGTATTGATAAAGACAATAATGGTAATTTAATTATAGTACATTGCAAAATAAATGGGAGATATTTTTCCCTCTTTAATATATATACGCCTTTCCAATAAACAGTTTCGCAGTCCCGTACGAGTTACTTCCCGTGACCAGATATCAACCCAAAACGAGGCTTCACAGGAAAGCTGAACTATCGGACTATGGCTTAAGCACATAAGGCCTAACATAATCCATTAAATTTCAGGTGTGTAATCGTCGCCGCCGGTCGAAAATAAGTTACTGGTCTGTTATTCTAGTCAGTCATTTTTATTTTCACTATTTGTTAGATATTTGCATTTTTAATATTGTAAGAACATGTACCATTCTTGTTGATAGTGGGCAGTATGAAACGCGATTCGGATAAACGTGAGTATTAATGTTACGAATTTCTATAAGCATTTTCATCTTTATGTATTTTATTGTCGGTCATCAGGATGACCGACATATTATAATGGACCAAACTTGAATTTTGAAGGGTAACACCGGTTAACAGCGGCACCGGACGTGGTCACTTTAGACAAAGCCGCCCGTCTAGAGCTTGGGAATGCTATTCCGTTCCCCCTATTTGCAAGAAAAGTCTTCTAAATGTTGATGAAACAATATCTGGACGTTGTAGTAACATCAAATCAGAAATTGAGCCGATATATAACGACATGTTAAATTATATAAACATACGTGTGTTGTATTTTCTACAGAGTGTAGAAAAAATGTTATGCGTCTTTTTTTAGAAAGTCACGTGATGAAAACCTTCATAGCAAAATATTATTTGTGTATAAATTGAACTGTTACGTTATTTGATTCAAACAACTGTTCAGGATGATCCCATATATGAAATAGATTCAATCCGTTATATTGATTTTGTTGGTCAAAAGCAAGACATCGTTTATGTTTTTCTTAGAGACTAATGAATATCCGGGCGTGCTCGATTGGGCTGTCGGAACAGTGCCAGAATCAAATTCCGACTCTTCCACAGAATCTGCTTGACTGTTTCACTGCGCATGTCTGTACTTTCAGCAGACAGCGACAGTAGTAAACAAATTTTGTCTGGCGATTATAGTCGCCAGAGAATCCTTAGCGAGCTTCAGTTATCTTTCCTCGAGGTTTAAAATAGGCGGTATTCCCCAAGCTTGCAAGTAAAGTACATACTGCTGCTGGAGATTAACAACACCAGTTGGTGTTAGATTTAAAAATACAACGAACTCGGAGTCATATTACAAGACGTATTGTTACGACGCTTGTAACCACTGCTGGCGTAGTGCGTCGGGGGTTTAAATGTTAACCATTCGAGTTGCACAAATACTGCACACTGTTTGCCAAATCCTGTCGTTCAGGGCGACGTTTACACCTTCTAGATGCTGGTTTAATACAGTATAAGCTGTACCTCTTCTTTTCTTTTTTACAAATGGTTTATATTTACTCTTTAATCAAGTGTTATGTTGAATTATTGTAATGAGCAATAGGCTTAGTTGATAAGAAGCTGGAGAATTTTTTTTAAATAGATACAGAGAACAGGCTTGACGTAATCCAGAAGCCAATCAGAGGCCTCTAGTTTTTTGGTTTACAACAGTCGTTTATTTTCTGATTACGACGGAGAAAGAGTCTAAGAATCTGCCAAACGAGTGAGATTGGATGTCGGAACAGAATCATGATAGGTTTTTATAAAAAGTGTTACATAATTGCATGTTTATTATATCTTTTGAAGTCTAAAGAACTCCTAATGGTCTTAATAAGCCATACTTCATAGTTCAACTAAGTTTTCCTAGTTTTTAGATCAGTCAACAAAAAGCAATACATGTGTATTTATAATTTACTGAAAAATAACACTATTTCTGGTATTTATGTTGGTGAAATTCTTGGCATAGTACTGAAATGTAACTATTATCTTATTTTATGGCAAAAAAAACCAGTATCTAAAAATATTTCAGTTTGGTGCAGTATAAAACACTGACCGATTCACACCACCTATTTCGATGGAATGTGTAGAACGCTGCCAGAACACAGTTCCGACGCACTCGATTGGAGTTCTCCCTGTTCTAAATGTCGGAATTTCCAATCGAGCACGCTCCGACTTTTGCGGGAAAGGCTGTCTGTAAACAAAAGTTTACAAAAAGCTAGTCGGTCATTAGCATACACTTTCAACCAAAAATGTATTCCAAAATCTAGAGTTCAACAACAAAATTTCGTCACTGTCCTAGGGTGGGGGGATGAGCAGCCTGACAGGGACTCGAATTATTAAATTTACTATTCTGATCTTCAACGATTTCGTTAGAATGCTGAACTTAAACATGTAATATTGGTGGTTCTCGCACATTTTCCTGTTTTTGTTTGTTAGTTTTAATGATGTCAATTTCAGTGTATGCAATGTTAGATGACATTATGCGGGTTTCAAAAAAACTCATGTCCATGCATTGACTTTGAAAATTGATGAACACTTCTACCCATGTGTTAAGTTTAAAAATTTCTTTCTTGTGGTATAAATCACCAAACATACGGTCGTGAAACAGTAGAGGCTTATAGTAAACGAGGAGATGTTTTAAACAAGCATTTAGGAGGAAACGAATGCTCAGAACTTGCTTAATTGTCAAAATATTGTCTTTTAAAGAGAGATTTTGCTTTTTGCGCTTTCCAGTGCAAATGTTGCGAATGTTCTCAGAAGTTAACGGAAGTTTAGCGAAGTGAGGTGATCATTGTATAAAGTAAAAAAAGGGGAGGATCAGCGATTGCGCCATTTGTTTGCTATTTCCAGTTCAAATTTGGTGAATGTTATCAGAAGGTACCGGAGGTTTAGCGAATGTGACATGGCCATTGTTTAAAGTAAACATAGGAGATCAGCATGGGCAATATTTTTATCTAATATCATAAGTGTAGTCAATTGGGCGGCGCTACGCTAAAAGACAATCATCAATACGACCAATAAGCTGCGGACGAGAAAGATAAACGACTAGGATGGCCACATGAGGTTATGATTACACATTCAGCGTGGAAGCATCAATAATGATTTTGTTTATTGAACTTGTCTGATATCAATTTATAGGATAAATGGCGACACGTTACCTCAGTTACAAGTACTTACTTAATAGTTAGTCAAGTTTGTTGAAATATAATTTCAATCCATAATTACACACTTTTGCATTTCACGAGCGCACTATTGAAATAACCTGAGATGCGAGAGTTTAAACCTAGTTGGTTTGATGACTACCCATGTCTTCATTAGTTATGAACATTACATTTTATCTTTTATTCGCAATTACTCATTTAGAGGGACATTTATATACATGTATTATGCTCTTTCTCAAAGATTTGCATAAAAGTGCCTCGTTTTGAGCTTGTTGCACAAAAACTGCCATGATTTTTAGAGTTATCTATTTCCCTGTCCTTTTGATATCCAAGTTGGAGCTCTAATTACGATGCGGTATTTTATGTTTTTTATTTGCTTTAAAGTCTTTAACAGGCTCAATGAAACCGAGCCTGTAATATTTTCACATTTTTCGTCTTCGGTGGTTTTCAAAGTGACCTTTTAATCTTTTTTAAGAAAACAAAACATAAACGATTGTTTTGAAATAGAAACTTGGTAACCATTCTATACGTGCTTCTGTATTTTTATCATTTAAACTTTAACTATTTAATTTATGTTACAAAACTTTCGCCGCCATAAAGTTCAAAACTTGCCCTTGAATATATGCATTATTAACGAAATACGAATTGATTTATTTTGATTCCCATATTCCCTCTCAAAACCGCATATATCTATGCGTTCTCTTCTTGGGGTCTATAGTGAACGGTTGGACTCGTCGCAGTTGCAATCCAAATTGAGTTTTACTTGTAAAAGATTTCCGGGGATGCCCGTGACCCCAATGACTGCTTCCCCATACACATGCAATATAACGGATCTGATTTCGGTCTTGGGATACTGAACGATAACATTATTTTGACAAGTACAGTAAGGTAGACAACACAAGCACTATCATTTCTATGTAAGGGCGATCTACTAGAATATACTGCAAGGAATGCAAAACCAGCCTTTAAAGTAAAGAAAAAGTTGTTTTCAGAACAGTGGCATAACGACAATTTTTATGATGATAGATTAATTTAAATACAAATAGTGCTTCTTGAGTTCCTTTAATAGTTTTACAGAAAATCGTTCAAACAAAAACAAAAGATAATAGCAGCATAAAGCTTAAAGGCTTGCCACACTCCTCCCAATTCTATTCATCGATAAAATAAAAATCATCAAATCTCAGTAATGGCAAAATGCCGTTCAATGAAACTTTGCACAAATGAATGTTACTAATGTAACTTTATTTTGCATACAGAACGAGAGGTTAGAAAAGTAAAGAAACAAAGCTAGACCTAAAAATTCCTTGAATTCTATTTGCATAAATTCACAAAAACTAAGGGATGCAGAACATAATTTTAAATTCCCTCGTGAGCGCAATGATACTGACAAGAAAATGTTGTGTACTTTGTAAAAAACTTTCAACTATTAAAAGCGAAATCAGTGATTGTCATCAGTTTACGCGACCAGGAAATTGAAGGTCAAACACACTTTTACTAATATCTCGTAAAGTTTACATATGTAAATCACGAGGGCACAATAAATTGTTGTCAGTATCATATTACTCATGTGGGCATTTAAAATGATGTTTTGTGTTCTTTAGTTTTTGTGAATTTATGTAAATAGAAGTTGAGGGAATTTTTTGATCTCGCTATTGTTCTTTACTTTTCTAACGTGTCTTACCATCTGTAAAATAAAGATACATTAATAACATACATTTGTGCAAAGTTTCAATTAACAGCAGTTTGCCGTTATTGAGATTTTGAAAATTTTCTTTTTATCTATTAATAGAATTGGGAGGAGTGTGGCAGGCCCTTAAGTGAAAGTAATAAATGCATCAGCATCCTAATTTATTGTTTACTGTCATTTAACGCTCGTCAACTTCAAGTTTGACGAGATCTGCTGAACCAACTAAAACTACATTTTATGAATGTTGGTAATGAATACTGAATATTATAAGCGTGGCTTTTCTCTCAATGTACAAATAAGTATCAACTGTGGAAAGTTCTATGGTACCTCTTTGAGCATTCGCGTTAATGTAACATATTCATCAGATTCGCTAGTGCTTAAACAACGTAATTATTTCTACACGTCCTGAAAAAATAAATTACGTCTACTAGAGACATGATTATTTATATTGATGCCTTTAGCCCGTACACGTATTCTTCATGTTTCAATAAATCAAACATCAGCCGTTCAACTTTGTTTGCATGCTTTAAAGTAACAGAATTGTACAATGTTTATATGTTCTCTTGTTTATGTTTGTACATACAGAGAAATGTAAATGGAAATAAACTTGAAACTTGAAACATCAACTAAATTCACAAATAGTTTGTCAGATACAGTCTGTGTGACTTTGATCGACAGAAAACTGGCCATATCATTGACTTACATTGGTCCAAAAGTAAATACATGAACGAATACATACCTACTTATTCTTTTAATTTATTTGCTAATGACCGACTAGCTTTTTGGAAAGCTAAAACTTGTACTTAAAATTATATTTAACTGGTATGAAATTCGCAAATTGCTAAGACCGGTAATGTACTATACTCCGGAAATCGTGACATGTCAACATTCGGTTACAGTATTTGTACGTTATACTTGAACTCATCTATTACTTGAATTCATCGTACCGTTAATGTTCAACGAACAAATAATTTTGAATTTTTGAAAACGTCACGTATACTTCACAAGCAAAAATACGGTACGATTGATTCTGTCTTGAAATTAAGAAGGATCAATAAGGTTATCTGATTGTTCGTTTACCTAAGAGTATCATTCATAGAATAAAATTCAAGGATTCTGATGCTGGCTTCTAATAAAGATGGAGATTCCGGCTTCAAATAATGATGGGAACATTTATATTAACATTAAGACTGCTAAGGTTTGCAATTCTGTCATTTTGGCGTAAACGCTCAATCGCTTGATTGAATATTTATAAAATGTTCTGCTAAGATGAGTTTCTAATTGATGTCTTATGGTTCAACTTGTCGTATTAAGGATTAATAATTCATATAACTGCTATATCAAATACGTTTGCTACCCGATTCAGTAATTAAGGATTTCGATATACTTATTAATTGGGAGGTGGAGGTACATAAAAAAGTAAACCGATCTCTATTGGTCAGTGATATCTTCTTCTTAGTAATTGACAGGGGACCCCTTGTGCGCGACAATTTGGCATTTTTATGACATGCCGCTTTCAAAATCAATCGCAGCCGGCATGTCAGTAGTTGATATGACACGCTAAGCCGGAAACGACACTCAATTTATCCGTGGATAGAACACAGGCTGTTAGTTTAAGTCGTTTAAAGTAAACCTTGGCGCAAGGAATAATGACTTTATGTTGCTTGATACAGTTGAACTGCTTCCACTAATGTCATCAGCTGGGTACCACTTGTCACTGCTTGTTTCGCCCTTTTAAACCCAGGACAAGCTCAAAGTGGTGGGCAGTAGTGTTGATCAGACACTACCCATTAGTGGACGGCTTCCAGCTACTGGCGTTCCTCCTGAGCCACAGCCAGCTGGAGCTCTTTTCCGCAGATTGTGAAGCCTTCTTAATGGCCAACTTTCTTGCCTGTCCCACGATGCCAACATCCTGGAACATCTTTCCCAATGATGGTGCAGGGAACCCTCGACATCCAACCTCGACTGGGTAGTTCCAAGCCTTCCATCCAGCCTGCCTACACTCCTGGATGAGGTCTTCATACTTGGCCTTCTTGCGCTCATGCGCTTGGGTACATCTTTCTTCCCAAGCCACCGTCAACTCCACAATGACAATCTTCTTTGCCTTGGTTGAGGACATCACTATATCAGGACGGAGGGTGGTGTGGACAACGTCTGGAAATTGTAGTTGTTTCCCAATGTCTGCCTGCAGCACCCAGTCATTAGAGCCGTCAAGTATGCTGCAGGGTTGTCCTCCCTTGTTGCCTTCTATCCTTGCCCCTGCCTGGATGAAGTTGATGTGCCTGGGCTTGACATGTACCCGCGCCTTCTTCTTTTGTCTCTCGAGGGTGTCAGCTATCTCCCGAAGTACCTGGTCGTGTCTCCATCGATATCTTCCCTGGGATAAAGCTTCTTTACACGACGACAGAATGTGGTCCAGAGTAGCTCTGCTTCCGCATAGCGCACACTCAGCAGCTTCCGCCAGCCCCCATCTCTGAAGGTTGGCAGGTGTTGGCAAGACATCATATACCGCCCTGATCAGGAATTGGAGTTGGAAAAACTGGTATTTCCAAATGTCTGTCCAGGTTAGTTTCCTTTCTGATGTCTGCCACTTTGTCCAGCTTCCCTGGTTCCCCATCTGGACTGCCTTCACTTTCCTTGACTCTTCCTCCTCTCTCCTGATCTCACTCTGGACAAGCGCTCGGCGTTCGCCTGTAGTGGCAGAGTTCCATAGTGGCCTGGTGTTGTTTCCAAGGCCCTGTCTGCCTGAGCAGCTTATCCCCACGATGTCCTGGTGTTTCAATCTGCTCTCCGCCTTCTCCACAGCGCTGGATGCTGACCAACGTCTACCCGTGCGGACCTCTATCCCTGCTCTACTGATGCTCATGTCGCTAGAATCTCTGAGGGTCAACACTAGCCTTGCTTTACTGACTTTGTACTCCTCTACAATAGATGATAGAGGGAGCTGCAGCATACCGGTCTTGTTGTAGAGTCCGATACTTGTCATGGATGGAGGGAGTCCAAACCATCGTCTCAGGTACCTGTTGACCATGGTCTCCAGGCCTTCAACAGTTGATGTTGGTACCTCATACAACGTTAGTGGCCATAGAAGACGAGGTAGAAGTCCATGTTGGAACAACCAGGCCTTGAACTTCCCTGGCAGGCCTGTTCCGTCAATCTTCTTTAGCCCATCCTGTAGCTGCTGCTTAGTGCGCTCAGTGTTGTTGGTGTCACTCAGCGTAGTGTCAAACCATTTCCCTAAGCATTTGACTGGGTTGTTGATCAACGATGGAATTTCTTCACCCTGGACTCTAAGGGTCGTATTCGGCCAGACCTTGCCTTTCCTCAGTATCAATACCCGGGATTTCCTTGGCTTGAAGCTCATTCTGGCCCATGTGACAACATCTTCCAGAGCGTTCAGAATCCAACGTGCCTGTATGTGGGACTCAGTTGTGATTGTTAGGTCATCCATAAAGCCCCTATTTGGTGGGAGTCTGATGTCTGACTTGGTTTTCGGTCCCCTGGTTTCCCGGTCTCCTGCCTTCATGATCAGATTCATTGCAGCAATGAACAATATCACTGACACTGTACAGCCGGTCACAATTCCCTTCTCTAGTTGTGTCCAGGATGTTGTGAAGTTCCTGGTTGTGAAGCGCATGTTAATGTCACTGTAGTAGCTTCTAACAATGTTCTGAATGTGTTCAGGCACGTGATGGTGTTTCAGAGCAAAGTCAATAAGCTGGTGCGGGACTGTCCCATACGCATTTGCCAGGTCAAGCCATACCACTGTCAGATCTTGTTTGTTGATCTTCGCCTCTCGTATCAATTGGCTGATTGCGCTGGTGTGTTCAATACAGCCAGAGAAACCTGGAATCCCTCCCTTCTGTGCTGATGTATCTATGTACCCGTTGCTGGTCATGTATGTTGTGAGACGTCGGGCGAGCACTGACATGAATATCTTCCCTTCAACGTTCAACAAGGATATCGTACGAAACTGTCCAATATCCTTGGAGTTTTCTTCTTTTGGTACGAAGATGCCTTCAGCGCGTTGCCACTCCGTAGGGACATCTCCTTTACGCCAGACTACTTTCAGCAGCTTCCACAACCGTTTCAGCAGCTTGGGGCATGACTTGTACACCTTGTAGGGTATTCCATTTGGGCCTGGTGCAGACTTGGACCTTGCTTTCTTCACGATGTCTTGGACCTCCTTGAGTGTTGGTTCTCCCTCAATGAATGCAACTTCAGGCATTGGTACGTCGGCTATCCGTTCGTGGCCTTCCATCTCGACGTGCCTTGACTGGTCAGAGTGGGTATTTCTCAGATGTTCCTCCACTTCCTCTCTAGAACACGACAGCTGCCCTGTTCTCTTCTGCTCAAGTGTTTCCTTCACAAAACCATAGGGATTGGAGAGGAACCGAGCCCTTTTCCTGGTCTTCTCCCTTCTTGCTTTCCTTATACTCTCTGCTTTCCTCAACTCCTTGAGTCTACTTCTGAGGTGGTCTCTCAAACCTTGTAGACCAATCTTCTCCAGCTCTGATGCCTTGACGTACTGTTTCCTTAAGTTGTGGAGGTCTCTTCTGAGTCTCTCTATTTCAATCTGCCGCCTGTTCTTCTTGCTTTCTGCAGCCTTCTTCCCACCAGATGTTCTCAATCCGAATCTTTCTTTACCAACTGCATAGATCAATCTGGTCATACTCTCTAGCTTTCTCACCACTGTTCCTGCTGACACATGTTCCAGGATCTTGTCTACATCTGTGTCAAAGTCTCTCCACTGTGTGTCATTCATGGCTGGCCATTTGACGTGCTCTAGTCTGCTGCTATCTGGTTTTGCTCGACTGCCCTGGCTGCCAAGACCCGTCCCAGGCACTGGCGACTCATCTACCTGTTCTTGATCATCATCATGAAGATCCTCAGCACTGTGGTGTTCATCCTGGCTGTGGTTCTCCTGTGTCTCACCAGACAAGCCATCAGGCAGGTCTGTGCACTGACTCTGTTCTCGATCAGGTCGACAACCCATCCTCGACTGGTGGATCTTGAGGCCCTTAGCATTCTTGCACACCTTTCCGCAAACACACCGAGCTGTCTCTTGTAAGGCCTCTCCTGTCAAAGTCCGTTGTACTAGCCGTGTCGTTACCAAATTATCCGTCCTAGTGGATCTTTCTTCCGCCCCCCCCCCCCTCTCGGAAGACCCTGGGGGTATTCTTCTCTTGTGGTACTTGTAGCTGTAATGTGGGTGAGTCCTTGCGAACTCATCATCTTGGGTTGCCGGCCCTTGATGCCCCAATTCCAGTCTCTCCTGGATGTCCACTGGCTCTCCAGTTGTCACCAGTCTATCCCCGGTTGCCATCCAGACTTTCCTGGAAGTCACTGATTTCTCAGAAATAACATGTTGCTTGATACAGTTGAACTGCTTCCACTAATGTCATCAGCTGGGTACCACTTGTCACTGCTTGTTTCGCCCTTTTAAACCCAGGACAAGCTCAAAGTGGTGGGCAGTAGTGTTGATCAGACACTACCCATTAGTGGACGGCTTCCAGCTACTGGCGTTCCTCCTGAGCCACAGCCAGCTGGAGCTCTTTTCCGCAGATTGTGAAGCCTTCTTAATGGCCAACTTTCTTGCCTGTCCCACGATGCCAACATCCTGGAACATCTTTCCCAATGATGGTGCAGGGAACCCTCGACATCCAACCTCGACTGGGTAGTTCCAAGCCTTCCATCCAGCCTGCCTACACTCCTGGATGAGGTCTTCATACTTGGCCTTCTGGCGCTCATGCGCTTGGGTACATCTTTCTTCCCAAGCCACCGTCAACTCCACAATGACAATCTTCTTTGCCTTGGTTGAGGACATCACTATATCAGGACGGAGGGTGGTGTGGACAACGTCTGGAAATTGTAGTTGTTTCCCAATGTCTGCCTGCAGCACCCAGTCATTAGAGCCGTCAAGTATGCTGCAGGGTTGTCCTCCCTTGTTGCCTTCTATCCTTGCCCCTGCCTGGATGAAGTTGATGTGCCTGGGCTTGACATGTACCCGCGCCTTCTTCTTTTGTCTCTCGAGGGTGTCAGCTATCTCCCGAAGTACCTGGTCGTGTCTCCATCGATATCTTCCCTGGGATAAAGCTTCTTTACACGACGACAGAATGTGGTCCAGAGTAGCTCTGCTTCCGCATAGCGCACACTCAGCAGCTTCCGCCAGCCCCCATCTCTGAAGGTTGGCAGGTGTTGGCAAGACATCATATACCGCCCTGATCAGGAATTGGAGTTGGAAAAACTGGTATTTCCAAATGTCTGTCCAGGTTAGTTTCCTTTCTGATGTCTGCCACTTTGTCCAGCTTCCCTGGTTCCCCATCTGGACTGCCTTCACTTTCCTTGACTCTTCCTCCTCTCTCCTGATCTCACTCTGGACAAGCGCTCGGCGTTCGCCTGTAGTGGCAGAGTTCCATAGTGGCCTGGTGTTGTTTCCAAGGCCCTGTCTGCCTGAGCAGCTTATCCCCACGATGTCCTGGTGTTTCAATCTGCTCTCCGCCTTCTCCACAGCGCTGGATGCTGACCAACGTCTACCCGTGCGGACCTCTATCCCTGCTCTACTGATGCTCATGTCGCTAGAATCTCTGAGGGTCAACACTAGCCTTGCTTTACTGACTTTGTACTCCTCTACAATAGATGATAGAGGGAGCTGCAGCATACCGGTCTTGTTGTAGAGTCCGATACTTGTCATGGATGGAGGGAGTCCAAACCATCGTCTCAGGTACCTGTTGACCATGGTCTCCAGGCCTTCAACAGTTGATGTTGGTACCTCATACAACGTTAGTGGCCATAGAAGACGAGGTAGAAGTCCATGTTGGAACAACCAGGCCTTGAACTTCCCTGGCAGGCCTGTTCCGTCAATCTTCTTTAGCCCATCCTGTAGCTGCTGCTTAGTGCGCTCAGTGTTGTTGGTGTCACTCAGCGTAGTGTCAAACCATTTCCCTAAGCATTTGACTGGGTTGTTGATCAACGATGGAATTTCTTCACCCTGGACTCTAAGGGTCGTATTCGGCCAGACCTTGCCTTTCCTCAGTATCAATACCCGGGATTTCCTTGGCTTGAAGCTCATTCTGGCCCATGTGACAACATCTTCCAGAGCGTTCAGAATCCAACGTGCCTGTATGTGGGACTCAGTTGTGATTGTTAGGTCATCCATAAAGCCCCTATTTGGTGGGAGTCTGATGTCTGACTTGGTTTTCGGTCCCCTGGTTTCCCGGTCTCCTGCCTTCATGATCAGATTCATTGCAGCAATGAACAATATCACTGACACTGTACAGCCGGTCACAATTCCCTTCTCTAGTTGTATCCAGGATGTTGTGAAGTTCCTGGTTGTGAAGCGCATGTTAATGTCACTGTAGTAGCTTCTAACAATGTTCTGAATGTGTTCAGGCACGTGATGGTGTTTCAGAGCAAAGTCAATAAGCTGGTGCGGGACTGTCCCATACGCATTTGCCAGGTCAAGCCATATCACTGTCAGATCTTGTTTGTTGATCTTCGCCTCTCGTATCAATTGGCTGATTGCGCTGGTGTGTTCAATACAGCCAGAGAAACCTGGAATCCCTCCCTTCTGTGCTGATGTATCTATGTACCCGTTGCTGGTCATGTATGTTGTGAGACGTCGGGCGAGCACTGACATGAATATCTTCCCTTCAACGTTCAACAAGGATATCGTACGAAACTGTCCAATATCCTTGGAGTTTTCTTCTTTTGGTACGAAGATGCCTTCAGCGCGTTGCCACTCCGTAGGGACATCTCCTTTACGCCAGACTACTTTCAGCAGCTTCCACAACCGTTTCAGCAGCTTGGGGCATGACTTGTACACCTTGTAGGGTATTCCATTTGGGCCTGGTGCAGACTTGGACCTTGCTTTCTTCACGATGTCTTGGACCTCCTTGAGTGTTGGTTCTCCCTCAATGAATGCAACTTCAGGCATTGGTACGTCGGCTATCCGTTCGTGGCCTTCCATCTCGACGTGCCTTGACTGGTCAGAGTGGGTATTTCTCAGATGTTCCTCCACTTCCTCTCTAGAACATGACAGCTGCCCTGTTCTCTTCTGCTCAAATTAGATTTGTTGTTTTATAAACTATTCTTGATAAAAAAATTCATTACGCTGATGTATTTTTACTAATTCAACGATAATCGAGAAAATACGTTTAAAAAAAGAAATTTCATGATGAAAAACGAAAGTTGTAGGTACATGTTCCCTATTACATTAATACAGCGAGCAATTATTTTTCCTGTATAGTAGTCCCGTGACTGAATAGGGGGAGGTAACCGAAAAATTCACCGAATTATTGGAAAGGCGTATATATGGCCCAAATAAGGATGAACCAGACTTCTATATTTATGTCAAAGAGAAACTTTCTCAAATAGAAAACGAATGCATTATGGCCGGTGATTACAATTTGGTAATTGATCCAGAAAAAGATTATTTTAACTGTGTAAATGTTAATAACCCAAATGCACGAGACATATTGCTTCAGATGATGATAGAATTTGATTTAATAGATTGTTGGCGAGAACAAAATTTAGAAGTTAAACAATACACATGGTTTAAAAAGCATCCAATTAAAAAGCCCGGCTAGATTTCTTTTTAATATCAAGTACTCTACAGATTAAGACATCACTTGTATTCTCCCAGGATATAGGACTGATCACTCAATGGTAGTTCTTAATTTGGAAATGGGAAAATTTAAGAAAGGTACTTCATACTGGAAGTTTAACAATTCATTATTAAAAGATTTAACATTTGTGCAACAAATAAAAGATTTAATAAAAGATATTAAATTAAGATATGCATCACAGCACCAAAACACAAATATGACATATGAAAATATACCTGACAGTGAAATAATTTTTTCAATTGATGATAAGTTGTTCTTTGAAACATTAACGATGGAAATAAGGGGAAAAACTATTGCTTATTCATCTTTTAAAAAGAAACAGGAAGATAAAAAAGAAAAAGAATTAATTGCTGAAATTGAAATTTTGGAAAAAGGTAACAGTTTTACAGAAAATTTAGAAAGTAAGAAAAGAAATTTAATTGAGTTGAGAAGAAAAAAAATTGAAGGTTCTTTTGTTAGGTCTAGAATTAAATGGGCATTTCAAGGTGAATAGCCAACTAAATACTTCTGTAATCTTGAAAATAGGAACTTTGTTTCAAAATATATGGCAAATTAATATTCAAAATCAGGTGATTTATTAGCAAATCAAAATGACATTTTAAAAGAGGCTTCAGAACATTATAAATCACTTTATGCATGGAGAGATGTTACTTATATTAACTTAAATACATTATTTGAAGTTGGTAATTATAAGAGACTTACAGAGCAGGTAAAAATTTCATTTGAAGGTAATTTGACATATTCTGAAATGCTTGCAAGTTTAAAAAGAATGCCAAATGATTCTTCACCAGGCAGTAGTGGATTCACAACTGCCTTTTTAAAATTCTTTTGGATTGATGTAGGAAATTTTTTGTTGCGTTCTATAAATAATGCATTTCAAACAGGGCAATTATCAGTAACAGATAAACAAGGAATAATAACTTGTATTCCAAAAGGGGATAAAGATAAATTGTATTTAAAAAACTGGCGACCTATTTCTCTGTTAAATGTGTCTTATAAAATAGCCTCAGCAAGCATTGCAAATCGTCTAAAAACTGTTCTTTTAAATTTAATCAGTGAAGACCAAAGTGGATTCCTGACTGGTAGATTTATAGGGGATAATATAAGATTAATATATGATTTAATGTTTTATACAGAACAACAAAAGATACCAGGAATGTTACTTTTAATTGACTTTGCCACGGCCTTCGATTCAATTTCATGGTCATTTATGTTTAAAGTTCTTAAACTTTTTAATTTTGGAGAAAATTTTATAAATTGGATAAAGCTGTTCTACAACAATATACAATCAAGTATCAATATAAATGGCCACCTATCAGATTGGTTTTTTATAAAACGTGGTTGTCGACAAGGTGATCCTTTGTCCCCTTACCTCTTTATTTTATGTGCAGAGATTCTATCCTTACTAATCAAACAAAATAAAGCTATTTCCGGTATTAAAATTAATAATATTGAATTTTTAATTTCACAATACGCGGATGATACAACCTTAATACTAGATGGGACAGAAAGGTCATTGTATAATTCCTTAAAAGTGTTAAAATTCTATGCTGAAATCTCTGGGTTACATGTAAATGTTGATAAAACTAAAGCTATAGGGATAGGTCCAATGAAAGGTAGTGAAAACAAATTATGCCATGATATTCACTTACAATGGGAAAGGGATCAATTCAAACTATTAGGTATACAATTTTCTATTAATTTAGATGAGATGATAAATTTAAATTACACACCTAAAATCAGGAGATAAAAAATCTACTGTCTGTTTGGCCAAAGAGAATTTTAATTCCAATTAGTAAAAATGTTGTTTTAAAATCATTAGCACTAGCAAAATTGAATCATTTGTTCATATCTTTACCCAACCCAAATATAGATATAATTAAACAAATACAGACTATGTTTTTCAAATTTATTTGGGGAGATGCCCCAGATAAAGTAAAAAGAACTGTTATTATCCAAAATTATGAAATGGGGGGCCTAAGAGTAACTGACATTGAGAAATTTATACATGCACTAAAAGTTACATGGCTAAGAAGATTTTGGAAAACTGACAATAAATATTTCTCTCTTGCTATAAAAATCTGTCCATTCCTATTAGAGTTCAGTAATTTTGGAAGTGATTTTATTATACAGAAAAGGGGGATTATTAAAAATGTTTTTGGAAAGATCTGTGGAATGCATATATAGCTCTTCTACTTGTAAAAGAACCTAGTAGTTGGAAAGAATATATTTCCCAACCTATTTGGTTAAATCACCACTTCAAAATTAGTGGGAAGACATTTTGTTTTTATAATTATATTGCAAAGGGGGTATACTTTGTAAATGACCTGTTAAATAATTCTGGAAGATTCTATACATTTGAAGAATTTCAAGAGAAATTTGAAGTGAATACAAATTTTTTAAATTATCAAAGTGTTATACATTCATTAAAACATTACTTAGATCAGTTAAACTTCAATCATTTGGCAATAAAAGAACAGAATCCAATTCAACCAGTTATATGTAAATTAATTATAGCTGGAAAAAAGGATGCAGGATAATATATGATACACTCTTATTTAGTAAATCATTACCAAAATCTGCAGTTAAATGGCAAAATGAGTTAAATTTGAATAACATGAATTGGCGTGATATATACAATTTACCTTTTAAATCTACAAACGATACCAAAATCCATTGGTTACAGTACCGAATCAATCATAGAATTCTCGGGACAAATTACTTATTAAACAAAATGAGATTAAGGGATAATAACCTTTGCACTTTTTGTAATTCATATCCAGAAACATTAGTTCATCTTTTTTGGGATTGCCAAACAGTACATGTTTTCTTACATAATGTGAAAAGGTGGATAAATATGTGTTGTCCTTTCATATCATTAGAGTTAGAAAAAAAAGGATTTTATCTTGTGCTGTCATCATAATTTAGTAATCAACAATATCATTCTACATTTGAAATATTATATTTATAAAAGTAAAATGTCCTCTTCTGTCCCAAACCTAGGTCTCTTTAAAAACAAATCGCGTCTCTATTTAAAATGGAAAAAATGAATGCCTGTAAAACTTTTACTGTGGACAAGTATGATAGAGTTTGAGGAAAATTTTCAGGTTTATCACCAACCCCCTGCCCCTTACCATCAGGCCCCCACTGAAACAGCTGTCTCATTTCTCCAATTTCCAGTTGTTGGTCTTTCACAAATTTTCTTTTTTTTTCTTTTTTTTGCTCTTTTGTTTTGGGTTTTTTCGCTGCTTGTTTTTGTTTTTATTATTAGTAAAGTATGTAGCACTTTGGAAACATCCTCTCAGACTTCCTTGTGCCTATAGAATTTCCACTTTTGTTATTAAAAATAGCCAGAAAATTCAATGACGTGAAAAAAACTATATATATATTCATTTTGGTAACTACAACCAAAATTATTCTACCATGTTAATAATTTACATGACCTGTAACATAGTAATTATGTTAACAATTTAAGGTAGTTCGCTTGGAAAAAAACTAACCGACGGATTTTGTTTAAACTCGCCATATTTCATCCTTATTCAATTCGTATTACAAAAATGCAAAGAAAAGGATTGGTCCCGGACCTTGTTTTTTCGCTACAGTGATTTGTAAATGAAGTATGTTTTCATATTTTATAAGGTTTGTAAAACATCATAAAATTGACAGTCATGAGGGTTTCTCGATTATTTCTACTTTCCAAACAATTATATTTTAAATTGCTAGATTGGAATATAGCTTGATGGGATGTATCTTTGAGGTAAGGGAAACGACGACTGATTAATCCTCGTAACTGAGAAATGCAAAGGATTTAATAATACCCCACCCATTTTAAAAATACCATGAAATTTTGACAATTTTAAATTGTTTGCCAAATAAAAACTAACCGGTAGATTTTTTTCAAAATTGCTAAATTTTATCTTCAGTCGATGCTCATCCAAAAAATATAAAGAAAACGATAGGTCCCGGACCTTGTTTTCGCGCTAAAGGCAATCGTACATGTATCATGTTGTCGTCTTTTTTAAGCTTTCAATTTAACATAAATTGACATGTATTGTTTAATCCCGTCTTTCTGTCATTCAAGAAATAAAGATTTGAGGTTGCTTATACACAATGTAATTTAAATTAATGATTTGATTAAGAAAAGATAAAATTTATCCTCCGAATTAGGAAATATTCAACATGTAAATTTACCTCACCCACTTCATAAAACAAAAACTTGACCCTAGTTTGAAATGTTTAATTTAAAAAAAAAGCAACCAATGTTTTTTTTTAAAACTTGCAGTACTTAATCTGAAGGTCTAACACATACTGAAAATGGAAAAAATATTTCACCGAACGTGTTTTATGTGATGGGCGCTAGTATATTAAACCGATCATATTTATGTTTTAAGTAGCTTAATCATTACGTATCTGCGTGCTTGATATATTGGCGTTTTCTTTGTTCTACAGGCTATCAGTTTAAATATCTCCTTAACATGTTTATTGTTAGATTATCAATGTGTGTGAAGTTAACATCAACTGATTGATTCTCATTTAAGACAAAAAATGGGCATGTTTAATTACCCCACCCACTCCAGAAAAAAATAAGAAGAGATATTGACTGACTTTGAATGTTCATTATCAAATGCTATAAACATGATAAAAACACCAAACTTTAAAATAACATTTTCTTTCATTGTAGGTAAGGATACATGTATGCCAACAAATGAAATTATTTGTTTTGAAAATGGAGCTTTTTTACCAGATTTGCATTTTATAATATGTAGCACCATCATGTTTGAAGCTACATTTAAGTAAATTACATTAATGACATGTTTCCATTTTCATTGTTCCAAATAAACAACATTATGGATTGCTTAACATCTTTATAAATGGTATGAGTAGTTATCTGGAAGGAAGATTGTTATGAGCAAGTAAGGCATCAGTATTGAAGAACAAGGAGTACTTAAATTATCCCACCCACTTCTTCAAACTTAAAAATATGTCAAATTAGAGGTCTGGAGTTATTTGTATGAAACCAGTGATTTTCAACTCAACATTCTTCAGTTTGGCACCTTTTATCTATTGAAACCTAATAGTTCCTTTACTGCACGATTTTTGTTTGTAATATTTAATCACCTTTCCATTATGAAAGTTAACAAGTGTTTTATGTGACTCCAAATGAACTTTACCTAGAGGGCAAATAAATACAGCATCTGAAATTTGGATATTTAAGAAATCTTACTCCAATGACAAACTCCAATGAGACATTGCTCCAAGAAAGTTCATGTACAGCAATTGCAAATTATACAGACATGTCAAGCTATTTGTTCTTTGACATTACTTTTATTTTACACATATCTGTGTTTTCTCAAGTCATAGATACACTTTTAAACATATAAATTATCTGTCAAGTTGGTAGTAAGGAGAGATTCATAAAATATATCTCTGTTAACAATGCAGGTATAGATAAACATGAATAAAATGTTTCATTAACAAATTTCTTATAGAGCACTTGTAATAATTTTAAATAAAAAGATAAAAAAACAACAGAATGTAATTTGTTTAATTAATTATTTATATTTCTAACACAGTTACATGTACATATAGATATCTGGTGGTTTTATAGCCAGTATCTATCTTTATACCTAATTGACACATATTTTTGTACATAGCTTGATATAACTACTGCTGTTATATAAAACTAAAATTGATAAAACATGATAAGATAATTCTCTGTAGTCTGTATTAATTATTCTGAGACTGAATGAAACATCTGAAATAAAAAAAATCACATTTCGATGATTTGTATTTGTTTTAAAGTTGTGTTCCTTCTTTTGGTAAAATACATGTTCAAATTATACTAATACATTCCAAATTCCTATACTGTAACTAATATTCAAATTATTAGTTATATTTAATTACAACTAACCAAGATTTACAGTAAATAACAAGAACTTAAAATCCATGTCTTGATTGTACTGGCAATAATGTTATTTTTTTATATCCTGACCATAACATGTAATTATAAGGATTGGTAAGAAGTAAATAAAGAATGCATGAAGTTTATTGTGATTTTCTTAATGATAGGATGAGTCCACTCTTAGACAACTATGCCTTGGGCCTTATATTAACTTGACTACCCTCTGCGAAAAGGTATGAACAAAACTTAAATTAGGTCTTTCTTTGGTAACTGAAAACAAACAGTGGTTTGGATATACAGTATCTTTTCATATATTGAACAGTCTCTCAGACCTGTGTGACACTTGCCATTAGCATCATTTTTCTGTCCCCTAATCTATGGTCTGCCCTCCTGACAATTTGTAGTCATATTAAAACAAGCAGGTGGCTCACCAATGGACCATTTTTTAAACAAGTTTAGTCAGGCTCAAACCTCTGACATGTGGGGTGCATGCTGTAACTGCATTATTACAGAAAAGTAGATGGTCAGAACCTGACAGAGGCTGCATATTTTTTCCTAATATATTTCAGATTTTTACAATTAAAATATCTTACCTGTACTTTTACGGCAATAGTGGACCTTTTACCATTGATTTATGCTTGCAAATTGAGTTCCAGATCTATGATGAATTTCACCAGTGATAATTGACAAATACTCAGAGATGTTGTTGACGAATAAACAACCTAACTTCGCATTAAATTCATTACCAACTAGCCTATCTGCAGACCTCTGAACTCTTCTGTTGATCTGATTTATCTGAACTCTTCTGCTGGTCTGTTCCATATTTCCAATTATTGTGACCATTGCCACAACACAATAAAGTCTAATAAAATAGACTCACCTAGCTACCGCCGGAGTTCAATCCAGTGCGTCAGCCATTAGCATCATAAGAAGAGTCACACTGAATCTGGCCATCAGCTGGGTTTTATTGACCATGTCCGGGCATGCGCAGTACTCGGCTATGCATCATAGCCCGTGGTCACAACACACCTCCCAATTTTATAAGAGGCTGATTGTACTCAGGATAAATGTATTTTAAGGACCAGCTGATTCTTATGCTTATAATATCGAAAATACAATTTTGAAAGGTAGCTATTAGCAGGTTAATTTAATGAAAAGTCAACCACTTGTTAAACCACAAAATAAAATATTATCACAGAACGCGTTAAAATTAATAGTCCATTTAAAAACTGATAAAAAATAAACAGGGGTGGAAGAATATTGGAACGGCAACATTGTATTTCATAAACTTCCCATTATTCAAGGTCCACAGTTCAACAAAAAGGTTAAGATCTTAATCAAAAGCACAATACGAATGGGAGACAAAGAAAGAAATATCCAAAAATATTACTAAATATTGCAACTGTCAATATTCGTAACCCCTAGCAGCTTTTTAAAGATTTGACATTTCAAAAGGCAACATCTCCTGCAAGATCACCAATGTATCATCTAGCAATTATGGGGAGTCTGTTTCCAGGAAAAGTCATTCCCGAGAAATGTCAATCAACTTGTGTTTACTGCCGAAATATAGAATAACAGGGAAGATTGTACCCCTTAAAACAGTATAAATTTTAATAGTTTGAACCGCTATGATGAACAGAAAAAGAATCAGGTGTTTGATCGACAAGAGTAATTAAATCAAGATATTTTCTTGGCCTTCATGACCTTGCTTTAATTTTCAACCTAACCTTGGACCACTAGTAGAATGTTAAGGAAGTTAGAAATCCATCTTTAAATATGTCTGACACCCCTGAATCACAGGAGAAGTCTGACACCCCTGACTCACAGGAGACGTCTGACACCCCTGACTCACAGGAGAAGGATTTAACAATCGTGAGTACCCGCAGATGTAACAAATGGCTCCTGAGAAACAGGAACTAACGAAATCGGCTCCTGATGGACAGGAACCCGAAATACGAGCTCCTGGTGAACAGGAACCCTGCCCCTGAAAAGCAGGAACCTCACAGATTGGCTCCTGAGACACAGGAACCTCACTTACGAGCTCCTGAAACACAGGAACAGGTGACATCTGCACTTCCTGTGTAACAGGAAAATCAGCAACAAGCGCTGGGCCGGAACCCAACTGTGCTGATTTGGTAAAGAACCAGACGATAAAAATGTAAATCTCCAGCACTAACTTATGAGGCCCCTATAGTAGATAGTTTCTTTAAACTTCCATTTCTCCCCAACTTTAAAAATGACTTCCGTGAGCGGAATGTTTATAAGTTTTGATGTTTTTGAAATAAGAAGTTAGAGATTTAACAATTGGCATAATTGAAGGTTTACTGAGTTGTTGTTTTTTTTCATTACAGCTCCAGATATAAAAATTGTAATTAATTAATTTACAGCTAAAACTATTAGGAAGTTTAACAAATCAACAATTTTGAAATTGTGAAATGAGGCTGATATAAGTTAGTACATACAGATCATTTCTAAAAGCATAATAAGATACTCCTTCCTGATGATCTTGGAAAACTAAGGACATAATCCTTCCAAGGAAACTGATATCAGGAATTAAGTGACTGACTATACTCCTTCCTGTTGTCCTGGGTAAAATAAGGACTTGGTCCTTCCAAGGAAATCGAAATCAGGAATGGTGTCCATAAATATTAAAATATAATAAAACTACTTCTAAGGAGCTTAAGGAATGCTATTTACTTGACCTGCTAGCAGTATTCCAGTACTCTGACTAATGTAAACAGATGCCCAGCGTTGTCATCCAGTGAAAATTTACATTAAATATTCTCAGTGCAATTTGTACAATTAGTTTTAGTTTATATTGACATTTAACATTCGAGTAATTTCTGACTGATTTGAGAAAGAATTTAATCTTTGAAGCAATGGATAGTCTTTTGTATATATTGCTCTTAGTGTAAGAATTTATGACAACACTGCACAAACTGATATACAGTAGCCTGTACTAGTATTCATAAAAGTTGTTCCTGTCTGGAACTGTATTTACAGTATTTACAATTGCTCCCGTAGTCTAAAATAAAGTATACACCCATTTATGGCGTCCATGCTTAGCGTGATTGTTGTTCATGCATTAAATAAAAAAGTTATGTAAATACAGGATATTGTAAGGTTTCAGTCATATCCTGAATCTTCTCGAAAAGGTAGCAATATTCTTATTCTCCTGGCATATCAGGAAAATGCTGCTCACCTATATTTTCCTGGCAAATATCAGGAAATATAATAGAAACATGAGAAATGTTTCAAAGGAAGCCATAAAACTATTGTAAATGGTTTAAAATCAGGTTTTTTACAAAATAACTTAAAGGTGGTAGCTGAAAAGCACTGGACCTTGATCCAGACAGCACCGTTATGTAAACCTGTACCATTTATGTGGGTGTTAATGCGAAATGAGTGATTGTGGTAGTGCAACCTTAGAGCAGACGGAATACGAATCAATAAGCATAACTTGCTCTTACTACACCACTCCACCCAACAAAATTTTGAGAAAGACAGTGCAGTCATTTTGAACAGTTTGGTGTCAGTTGTTTTTCGCAAGTTTCTTGTTAGGTTAGCAGGCTATTCAAGAATCATACTAGTTGGTTTAATCCCAAGATGCACTATTAATCACACTATTTAACAATATGTGTATGCAGTAAGAATACTGAAAATAGTTGTTATAATTCAGTAAAAGTACTAAGTACTGCATATCTGTAAAGTTCAAACTGTCTCCTAAAGACTAACCGGAATGTGATCCCCACCACCATAGCACTTGGGATTTGCAATGTGCAATGATTAACATACCAAGATCAATTCCGGCAAGCTACTGGTACAGCATATAAAACAATACCTATAAATTATAATCATGTTTAGTGCTAATTTGTTAGACTAAGTCTTGGTGCATTGATTGTCTTGTTTGCAATCATTTCCATGGTGTCACTGGAAATGTAAGTTAGCTGCTGACTAAATAATTAATTTGACTGAAGCTTTAAAGAATATTGTTCTACAATACTGTACCTGCATAACAGTTTGAAAGTTACTTAATAATGTTGCTTTGTTATTTCATTTTCTGTTTCATTTTCTGTTTCCATTTTACTATTTTTATGCATAGTTTTTCTTACTTTTTTTTCTCTTTTTTTTTATTATGAGGACTTAGATATTGCTTATTGTTCCTCCTCACCTGTCAAATGTTCAGGTGATGCAGCCATATCAGTGCTCATTAGGAACACTGCTTTTGAACTATAGTAAGGACAGGTCAACTTTTCGAAATAAAAATTAATTTAATATATAACAGTCCATGATTTATCAGAAAAGGAGATATATCTTTAAGTTCCATCTCTCTAATCTGTCCTTCAGGTACTGCAGAAGACACTGCATTTACATAAATATAGATTCAAAAGCTTAAATATTACCAAACAAAAAATATTTCATTTTACTTTGAAGTTTCATTTAAATAAGAACGTGCGATGTATACTTGAATCTATTTTCGATCTGAAATCTCTTTTAGCCATATAATGTAAGCCCAAGTTGACTGTTGGCATATGCTTAGCTGCCCAGTCCTGAAACTATTTTCAGAAGTGGCAAGAACAATTTTCGTCCTCATTTCAATTTTTTGTAAACATTGATACATATACATATAAGAGTACTTTCACAAGAGGGTAAATGGCAGGAATCTGGTCAAACTCAACACTTGTAAATGGCAGAGTGTCGGACGTTGTTGACCTTTAATGTTACCCAATTTAACCTCTCTTGTGAGAACTCTTATGTTGTAGAGAAAAGGGCATGCTTATTAGTAAAGCCAAAATATAACCAAACCTATAACCTAACATTCAAATAAAAATTTATTTTATATTATAAATGCTTAAATTTTATCTTGAGATGAAATTACATAAACAATCAGGTAATTTTCGTCTTTTAGTCTCATAATAATAACATAAATGACAATAGATGTTGCCCTTCTCCCTACCAAGGCTGTTAAGTACTGAAAATAAATCAGGAAAAAATCCTGTCAGTACTCTTTCTTCATTATACTGGAGACATCTAAGAAAATACCTCCAGTATTCTGAAAGGCTGAAAATGTATCGGTCATATGTCGTCTTACCTGCCACCTAAGAACCAAATAATGTTTATTTGAATGAACTGAAAATAATCGAAACAATATAATTTATTTTCATATTTAGCACACATTGAGTTGGCAGTTGTATGAATGAACTGAAAATAATCGAAACAATATAATTTATTTTCGTAGTTAGGATACATTGAGTTTGCAATTGTATTTCACCTCTCTTCCTCCCTTTCATTTAAAAAATATAACCCTCCCCTCCTAACAAAAATGAAATATAAAAAATGTCTATGATGAAATCTGTCCCACAAGTCAGGAACACCCCAGATATCAGGGCCCTTGATATCGGGGTCCTCCCCACAAATGGCATCCTAGACCTCGTCATAGATACAGGTATTTTGGCACTATAAGAGTTTACTTTTTGTATTTAATTCAGAGGTAGAGTTTGGGCTTAATACATTTCAAATAATTTTCAAATGTAATTCTGCAAATTTTAAGACAATGTTGATTACTATTACATGCATAAGTAGCAGGTAAGATTTAGGACCAATACTCATTCTCAGTTTGAGTTGGTGACAAAATAGTGTTGTAATGCTGAAAGCTCAGGATCATATCCTGTCAGTATAATTTCCTGCCTTATCAGGAAATAAAGAATGACACACCTGCCTGTAAAATATTATTTAAACACTGAAAAGCTCAGGATATAGCCCTGACAGTGTTGAAACTCAGGTGTGAAATACTGAACAAAATCAGGACACAATCCTGTCAGCATTGTAAAATCAGGTGTCAAATATTGAGAACACAATCAGGAAATAATCCTGTCAATATTATAATACACCTGTATTCGGTAAAACAATGGGGTCTATGTTGTAGTTTTATAGTGTAGTTTCACCACAACGGAACTAGCATCAAACTGTATCAAAACCATGAAGCTTTAAGTAACTAATAAAACTGAAAATATTTTTAATGAATTCGCTATCTTATAAATATCCTTAACTGAAGTCTAAAAATAATTTTGTTTAGGATTTAATAATCATTCATTATAATTGAAATTTAAAACAGCTACTGTGTTGTTCAAAGCTTTACTTTGCCATACAAACAAATCCAGTACACCCCCAATCCATGACCTTGTGCTCAACTGCCTGCCGTCCAGGACCCATACCCACATTCTCACATAACTGGCCTTACGCATCAACACTGCCTTACTGCCTTCCGTTCCGAGGACGCTACCCCTTCCCCCGTACGGCCTTACGCTCGACATTGTCTTACTGCCCTCCGGTACAGAAGTACCCCTTCTCCCCGTATGGCCTGACGCTTGACAATGTCTCACTGCCTAAAAGGCAGTGTTAATTTCTCCCGGTTATTCGTAAAAACCATCTGTAAATTTAAAAAGAAAGGTTACCAACATGATATTTTACAGCGCTCTGCAGGCCTAGTGATTAACCCTTCTACAGTTGATCATTATGCTTACCTCTTTGATTGCACGACGGTGGCAGGGGTTTAAGAGTTTATGAAGGTTAATGGGGAAATCTTTTCTTAAAAGAACCTAGAAGCTCGATTTGTTTCTTTTATCCCTGTCATCGTGTTCTTGCTGATTTTACTCCAGATGCTCTGGTCTCGGAAAGATCATTGAGTACCCGCCCTTTGGCTTTGCAATGCTATTAGCTTCTTATGTTTTTATGTTTGTATGCTTTTGCATACAACATTGTTGAGCTGATGGGTGGGTTGGAGTTATTTCACCAAGACAATTTGTACTTGTCTTGTGATACGAGAACCTGTTGGGGCAAGTGTGAGGTTGGTGCACCCTAGAACCTGGTTTAAACCCCCAGTGGCAATTTGATTTGCCACTGACCGTTCCAAGGCGGTAACCCCTCGGGTTCTCATTTTTGTTTTTTGTTAGTGGCGTCCTTTTTGAAACTGATTATTTTATTAACCATGCTCTCTCCCCCTCTCTTCTTCTTGACTGTGTGGGGAGGCTGTTTTTTTCTGAATGTGGCAATTCCTGATATGCATATTTCACCTTTTTTTTCCGTTCCGAAGGCGCTACCCCCTCCCCCGTACGGCCTTACGCTCGGCAGTGTTTTACTGCCGGTCGTCCAGAATGGTGTGGTACAGATTCTCACATAACAGGCCTTACGCCTCACACTGTCCCAGTCAGACAGAACCCCAGTGTCTCACTCACCGCCCCACGTTCCGAGGATGCTATCCCTTCCCCCGTACGGCCTTACGCTCAACATTGTCTTACTGCCCTCCGGTCCAGAAGTACCCCTTCTCCCCGTATGGCCTGACGCTTGACAATGTCTCACTGCCTTCCGTTCCGAAGGCGCAACCTCCTCCCCCGTACGGCCTTAAGCTTGACACCAGGATTCCTGCCCCGTAGACCTCACAGATCAAGAGTACACCACCATACTATATGGCAAGCCCCATGATACAAACATGATACAGATCCGTTGTAATGTGCATGAACAGCAAAATAGGAAGTGCTTACTGTCAATTCTATTTTCGGTTTTGACAGTATCAAAAATGAAGAGAAACAAAACGCACGGCATAACGGCTAATTGATCAATTAAGCTCAACATACCGTTTATGCCATGCAAACATCCCTGAATATCAGGAAAGGATACAAATATATAATAAATATCAAGTCAGTGAAGGTCAATCCCCGTACGGAATAAACACCTTGTAAACATCTCGTGTCTACACAATGTTTTACTTATCCGTAAGCCGGGGCCTGACATAATAATCAACTGTAAGAAATGTGAAATGAAATAGTTAGTGAAAGTCAATCCCCGTGCGGAATAAACACCATATAGACATCACGTGTCTACACATTGTTTTACGTATCCGCATTCCGGGGCCTGACATAAAAATCGGCTGTTGGTGTAACGGTAAAGTTCATGCACTACAAACCCCAGTGTTATTTATTTAGGCTACAATACCTGGTTCGAACTGGCTTGGTAGCTAATTGGCAGAGCGTATTTTATCTAACAATTTAAGCAACAAACTCAAGAAATGAATTCAGCGAATTTAGAAAGTTCAGAAATCACGTGACACGATCATCCGACCCGCGAACCTCAAATTTCTGCTATGTGCATCAAATGATTAAATAAATACGAATGAAAGGTAATTTTGAAGACTATTGAAGTAAATTAAAGGCATAAGTGCCCCTAACTATGAATAATACTGCTGTAAAGTATCACAGCAGAGCTGTACTACTTCCCACTTTTTGAAAGTAGTCTCGTATCTGTAAATTCAAGATGGCCGCGTCCATAGTCCGCGGATTAATTTGCATTTTGCAAACTAATTTGCTTTTTGCAAACTAATTTTTTGTCGCAGCGCCATTATTGTGACCATTGCCACAACACAATAAAGTCTAATAAAATAGACTCACCTAGCTACCGCCGGAGTTCAATCCAGTGCGTCAGCCATTAGCATCATAAGAAGAGTCACACTGAATCTGGCCATCAGCTGGGTTTTATTGACCATGTCCGGGCATGCGCAGTACTCGGCTATGCATCATAGCCCGTGGTCACAACACAATCTTATGCTGGTCTGTTCCATATTTCCAATCTCAATAGCATCAAACAGAGTACCTATCCACTTAATTAATTCTTCGAGTCAAGAGATCGGTACAAAATCCATGATGTTTGTAAAATTTCCATGAGAAATAATAAAATGTTGTCAAAATTTTCGATATCGTCCTTGGCAACAGCTTGAACTTGGTGACTGTTTCTTTAACTTGTTGTGAAAAATCGATTTTTGCGGAAAGTTCAAGTAATGAAGGAAAGAATTGATCTTTCCACAAAGCTAGACCGCTTTAGGCAAGCCACGGTCATCTAAACTCAAGAACTGTTTGAAAAAAAAGCATTCGGCAAATCAAAATCTGCACCAACGGAAGTAAAAAAATGCTTTTGATAACGGTGATTGTCGCGAACAATATATGTTAAAGCCTCAGCAAAACAAATAAGAATTTGACATCAGTAAAACTTAATTGTTGATTTTATTGCTACATATGTACTTATCAGAACAAACATGTTCAAATTAATGACTTTTTTAATTTTGCGACAACTTGTCAATTTGCGTCAATTGGCACATGCGCACTTAAGCAAGCAACCTACCTTAAATGACATTTTTATATAATTAGGCTCATGTATACTGTAGTTGTACCTGAGTTGTGCATGTTAAAAAATATATATATTTCCTTTTTGATGATTACAACAATAATTTACAGGATTTGCTACATGGTATTAAGTTAATAATCTACAGGATTTGTTCATTAAGGTACAATTTTGATAATTTTACAGAATTTGTAACATGGTATTTTGTGAAAAATTTACAGATATTGTTTATATAATTTAGGATCATGATTTGTTACTTGAGTTATGCATGTATGTACACGTTTTGTACTTTCTGGTGAATAAAAATAGTTATAAAAAAATAAAGTGTTTAGTACTGAGAGGACTGGTTGACAGTGTCAGTCACCTGGCTCAACCTGTCGCCGTCAGACTGGGAGACTGTACAGTGACTCCTCCTGAAGAGTACGAGTCGATAAAGACAGAAATAAAAACTTCAAAGAATTTTCATGTTCAGTTTGACGGTATGAGCAAAAAAAGAAAACATGAGGAATTCCGTTTTTCGAACTGTAAGCAAAAGAATTAATAGTTTATACAATCAAAAAAGCAAGCTTCTATCTCTAGCTTTAAGGAACTCATTTTTTACATGAAAACGTTAGTAAAACATTATTGAAATCTGTTTTTAAAGTAAAGAGTCGTCTGCTGATAGTGCAAAGTTACAATTTCTAACATATCATTGCGGCAACAAGCTTAGAAAACAAGATGAAATACTATTGGTATTGGTGTACATCAAAACTTCTTAAAAACTTTTTTAAATGAGTGTCGACAATATTTGATCGGTCTTGCTAAATGAAGAACATACTTAAATGCTTATATTCCATACATTTCTATACATCTGACATTTGAATTATGGCATACATATTTATTGAAACGGCTAGTGACCTTGGTTTGGACCTCACTAGCCCCAAAGTTGAACTTGACCTGTGATGTAACACCTGTTTAGAAAATATTCTTTAAATCTGTCAAGACTGTCACGAGTAATTGTGTGGACACCATAAAAACCGATAAACCGAATGAAAAGGTCACTCCTATATACCCTCTAAAACTTCGTTTAAAGTGCGATACCAATGATTGCAGTGGTGGCTCCGGCGGGTGTTCGGGAGGTTCGTACGAACCACCCTAATTTCCGATTTTTTCCGGTTCGAGGTTCAAAGTTTTTGGGAACCAATCAATATGATTGATTTACAGAAAGAAATCGAAAACCAGTTGGATGCTTAATTGTTTTATTTGGCGACAAATATGCGGTCCGGGTGACAAAACTTGGACTTCGTGCATCTTGTGCGCTTCCAATTCAAACCTGTGTACTGTCAGTAAACAATTTCGCACCCTTATAATCGTAGGTAGCCAAACTTCTTTTAATCAAAACAGGAAATTAATATGTTATGGATATGGTGAACATAATTGATACTTTAGAAGCATTAGATATAAAATTCTGTATTTATATACTATTATGTATACTGACCGCAAATAAAAAGTTACCACTTTTACCATTTGCATTGATGTATTGAAACTATTCAGTATCGCGAAATAGCACTAGTATATTCTGGGTAACTCACTGTCATCAGGTTTTTTTCTGCTGAATTTACTTAACAATTGAAAGTTTCGAATGTTTTCTTTTAAGACAAACTCTGGCGTTTATTTTCTCAACCTTTGAAAATGGAAAAAAAAATCAACAAAATGGAAACCAGGTAACTTGAAATTGACGGAATGATGGCAACATAGTAATTGTTTCAAATTTCATCATAGAAATTCCTATAATTCCATTCAAATTTAATCAATTACTTACAGCCATAAGTTATTATCAAAGTAATTATCAAAGTGTTAACTTTCTATTGACAAGGAGTATACATACACTGTACGGTAAACCCCCTCATTTAGACCACACTGATATTAAGACCACCTTCATAGTAAGTATCCTATTTTATAGTTTTGATATACCTCCCCAAAATATAAGACCACTCAACTATAATAACCACTGTTTCCCAGTCCCAAAGGCGGTCTTAGCATTAAGTGGTGATAATTGCCACTATACTGTAAATTCTAATAATTCTTGGTATTGTACAAAGATTTATTTCACAAATAAAATTTAAAAGATCGAAGTTACCTTGAACAACTGTAAAATCAGTCATATTTGAATAACCAGTCAATAATCCTATGCTATTCATTATTAAATATACCTTTGTAAAATCAAATAAACCATGTTTGAATTAACCCTTTCCTCTATATATATGCAAAATTTTATTGCAGATCCTGGTCAGGCAGAACACACATGCCATGTAATCAGGATCTACACTGTTTGCTTTCTGGTCAGAAATAACCTAATAAATCATTTAACAAACAGTTTGATATCTTTTTAGTTCATATCTAATTAAAGCTATACTGGTATTAACCCTTTACTTGATAGATCTATACACCTTTATTGAAAATTAAACAGTGTAGAATTTGATCAGCGGGCACAGTTGTCCCATCTGATCATGATCTACACTGTTCGCATTCTAATATATGTATTATTTCCCACCAAAATGAAAACAGTGAAGGTCCTAAGGACGATCAGACAATCAGATGTGCGAAATAGTCGAGATCTACACTAGTCACACATGCAATAAAATACATACATATTGAAGTCAAGAGTTATGATAGTGATTCATATTGTAATGCATCCGAGGCCTTAAAGGCATAATTTTGTCAACAATGCTGACACATAACTACAAAAAATGTGTCCAATGCAATGATCAAAAACATAATCCATCTACTGAAAGCCAAAAGCGGTCTTCAGCCTTTTTTCTTTTGCCGATAACCCATTCTGGCTTTTAATAGATGGTACGTAAAAATAACCATTAGTAAAAATATGGAAAAAATAAATGTTTGTCAACAGAACTCCGTACATCTGAAACAAATAATGTGTCCTAGGTATGCAATGCGCAAGAACATATGCAAAAATAACAATTTTGTCAACATTACTTACACATTACTCATACAAAAATGCATCCAAGAACATATGCAAAGTTAACAGTTTTGTCAACATTACTGACACATAACTCATACAAAAAATGTGTACTAGGGATGCAATACTCAAGAGCATATGTAAAACTAACAATTATGTCTTCATAAATCTCACATACATGTAACATACAAAAACACATCCTATGGATGTAATGGTCAAGAATATATGTAAAAGTAACAATTTTGTCTTCATTACTCATATAAAAATGCATCCTATAGATGCAATGCTGTCTGATCAGGATCTAAACTGTTCGCTTTTTTATTCATTAGGTTATTTCTGATCAAATTGCGACCAGTGCAGATCCTGATCAGATGACAATGATGTGTCAGCTGATCTGGATCTACACTGGTCTCTCATGCGTATTTATGGAGGAAAGGGTTATAAACAGAGAAATACCTTTTTTACATTTTCACAAATTTGTTTTCTATCTGTTAAGAAGCATTTAACTTAGATACCCCTCTTTCTGTACCAATCAGATGGTACATAGTGAGCGTGTGATTTTTTTGTAGTATTTCGAATTGTCATTTTATTCTACTCATCCACACACACATATTCTTGGAGACTGAATTCTTCATTTAATATCTTTCAGAGCATTACAAGTTTTCCAATTAAACTTAAACAAAGCATTTTGTTGGCATGTTGCAAACTGAGTTTTTAAATATATATGTGTTGACAGTCTGTGATTTAATCTGTCAGTCTGTGGTGCTATGTTGTCCAACAATTGCAGTGGAAGATCTGGTCACATAAAAAACAATTTAACAGCAAAAATAATGAGAATCCTGGGCTAGAAGTCAAATTCTTCAAAGAAGACCTTGGATGTTCATCAACAACTTAATGTTTTCACACAGCATCGCCCATGAAAGTTGCTGAGTAGTTGTTTGGCTCTTTCCAACCACTCGTGAGAATTAATGATGCATTACCCATTAATTCATTTAGTTTTTGCAGATTTTCCACGTTGACAGAGAAACCTATCAAAATATAAACGCTTTGTATGTTCCAACTTGCGATGAAGAATTCAAATACAGGCGTGTCAAATCATGCCGCAGACAGCTGAAGTTGCAGACTGGCTGAAAAAGTAAAATATTAATATTAATGATGAACCACATTTATGTAAGTTTTAACACTGAATAACCTTCACCTGTATTGCACATATAGAAATACAAATACAACTTTTAAAATAAAAGTTCTATAATTGAAAAATTATTCAGAAACAATGGTATATAGAATGGTGAAAGATTTGAGATGTGTTAATGAAATTTAAGAGCTACAATACTATGTTTATTATTAATAAACGAATTTTAATAAAAATAAAACCATACACCTACAAGCTAGAGTACTTTTGTTTGCATGGTGCCAGTCTTTGAATCAGACACTTCATTGTGATACTGCTGTCAAAGCTGCACTAACCCATGATTGTGTCATCTTTCTAGCATCACCTGGACCTGAAATATGACAGGAAGAGTTGAGAAATTATTCATCTTGTAAACATCATATTTAACATTTTACTCCAGATAATATGCCTTTTATCACATGGGCTACCAGTATAGATCCAGATCAGCTACCACATCTGTGTCATATGATCTGGATCTAAACTGTTAACGATTTGTCAGAAATAACATGAAGAATCTAAAAGCAAAATGTTACGTTCTGATCAGACAGAATGGTGTAAGATCTAGTCCATATCTAATGGTTTTCATTTGAGTATGGAAAACATTTGGATTGTTTAAAGTGTTTGAAGCCCAGTGGCTTCACTTTTGAAGCCCAGTTGCTTCACTTGGGTATTTAAAATAGTTAGATTTTTAAAAATGATATTAATGAAAGAAAAAGAAAGTATAAAGTCTGAATTATTTGAACAAGAAATACCTGGGAATGGCATGAACTATTCTCCCCAAAATACCAAATATATGAAATATGCATATCAGGAATGGCCACATCCAGCATACACAGCCTCCCCACACAGCCAAAAAGTAGAGAGGAAAAGAGAGCATGGTATTACAATAATCAGTTTCATAATGGACGCCACAAACAAATAACGAAAGTGAGAAAGAAATTTCAGAACACCAAAATTAATAAAGATATGACAAAATAGTGGTTCATTAACCCTTTTATCAACATTTCCTCCAAATGTGGTAAACACGGCTACGCCATGCATGAACGTTAAATTTGCCACAAGATATTAATAAAACATCAAATGCCTGTATTGAAGAATTTCACTTTTCCTGAACACCACTTCTTTAAATATGTACTATTACCGGTATATTAATGTAAAAAATTTATAAAAAGGAAATAAATTTTAACACACATCAATAAAAATATTAAAGGATCATTCAAATACATTCCCAAATACATGTTGTTATTTTTAAAAATCATCACTTGCAATGGCTTAGTGCACTTAAACCCTTTTCTCCATAGATATGCCTTTTATTAGGAGCAAAAAATTAGAGTCAAATCAGCCTGCAAAATTTAAAATGTATACAGTCTGGATCTACTATGTTTGCTTCTTTATGTAAAGGATCTAAAAGCAAACAGTGAAGATCCACAAATGCATCAAAAACTGTTGATGTTAATCCTTTACTCCATAGATACAATTATATTACATGGGCAATTGTGTAGATCAAGATCAAATGGCACATTTGCGATCATGTTTTGCACTTTTCAGTTTAAATTTATTAGTTATTTCTGACCGAGAAGTCACCAGTGTAGATCCTGATCAGATTGCATGAATTTGTCAGCTGATCTTGATCTATACTGGTTGCATACAAATTAAATTGTGTATATATGGAGAAAAGCATTAAGTTCTTGCAAGCAGCAATTAATCACTGGGAATCACAACTTCACACTGCCTTCAACTTCAAAAGTTACAGTAGCAAGTGCTAATAAAAAATTTATTTCTTTGGGAAAAAGATTTGTCATTACAACCTTTTGATGGAATTCGGAATATTATCATGGTTAGAAACTCAATTTGATAATGGTAAATCATGTTAAATAACTTTACGGTCTTTCTTCTGTATAAAAAGGAATATGCATATCAGGAATAGATCGTTAAAATCACCCAATCCGAAAATATTATCCTGCTACTAGCACAAAGCTATTAGTGATATTAGGCTGTTAGTATCAGTAACAACGGACAACCGTCGTAACCGTTGTTAGTGCTACAGCGCTAACACCGGACGGTAGGAAGTCGTTGTTAGGTGTAAGACCTGTAAATAGACTTCCCTATATAAACTATAGTAAACATGACATGTTTCAAAAGGCTGGCAATCATAGCTGGTACCATTTTAATAAGGGCTAACTTACATGCTTTTAAAGCTAATTGTTTCTACTGTCCATTTCCAGCAAGAAAAGTAGGGGTCATGTATCAGTTAACAGAGATTTGACACCTTGAAACCGGTGGTCTGTTTTTTTCACTTCTGTGTGAACTTCAAAACTGTTTTACATATGCCGTCCTAAAACCAGGGCCTTTTTTCATATACTGCATTTCCAAACATAAATTTGCTATCAGTGTGTCAGTAAAAGCATCTCATTTACTTAACATGTTCCTTTCAGGCCATACTAGCCATTTAATGCCCCCAAAAGGCAAAAAAATTGGGACTATTTAGTGTCAGCCATTGTCTGACTAGCCCGAGTAGGAACATCCACTGGACTATTTACAAGTAATTAGCCTGTTAACTGCTGTTTGTAATAGTAAAAGTTTACCTGACGGTAACTACTTACTTATTCGTAGGTAAAACTCCTCGCAGCGGTTACTTCCCCTTATATGTCCCTATGCAATCGTAGTCTCAATCATTCAGACGCTCTGATTTCGCAATGGCGATCAGTACGTCTGAAGACATTGTTCGTTAAAAAACCAGACACTCCAAAACGAGGCTTGTAATTAGGACATAAGTATGGAACGCCGTTCTTGTCTTGTGAAAATTATTTTTTAGACTGTCGCCCTGTCAGCTGGAAATCGAAAAAAAATATCCAACTAATGCGTCACGCATTTTTAACTGTTTTATTGCGCCCATAGACGTGTTTAAGTTAGCCGATGAAGGCATTTAATTTGATGTTTAATGTTGCTTTGTTTTTGTGTTTGGCTGTAGAATGTAGGGATATTTTTCAGGTCAAACTTGTTTTACTGCTCTAACTTTTCTTAACGTATAAATAATAAACATACATAATAATATTTATTCATGCAAAGTTTGCAAGAACTGCATTTTTCCGTAAGAGAGATTTTGATATTCTTTTCTTTTTATCAATCACCGTACAATGACAACTGCCATACCATATGTATGTATGTATTTTGTAATTTCCTCCTTTATTCAAAGGAGCACTCTATTCACCAGAGGATAAGGTTTCTCGTATATGAACACTTTCTCCTACCTCCATTATAGGAGATCGCTGTATTCAGCGTATGTTACCCCTACCATCATATTCATGATATCAACAACACCACCGAGTGTTTACACACACATATATCTATATATACAATTACATCTGACAGGTGCAGATAACTATAGAGAGGTAGCTTTTAGATACAGATACAGGGAATCCGGATGCGCTACCATAGCTCGAAGAGACCCTCTTATTCTTTAACGTGCCCGGCGTATAGCACCGATACACGCACTGAAATTCTACTTCCTGGAAGTGAACCATGACTTAGATGGGTGGGAAACGCTATACGTATAATACATTAATTTCCAGTGCCGTGTTCGGGATTCGAACTCACGACCTCCGGATTGGTAGACCAACGCGTTACCACTGCACCACCCGACCACCAATACAACGTGACAGTCTAAAACCATAATCACGAAGAGGTAGCAACGGCTTGCCATATATTTGCTTTCATTTATGTAAAATGGGGTAGGCAAGTACTTAAACGTCATTTGTTTATAAACCATATACCTGATTTTGTAGCTCGATATCATATTACCTAAATTTTAATTTGCCCAGGGTGGGAGAAATACGGTTAAAGCACTGTTAACAAATTTCATTAGAAATCGCGATTGATTTTGGATTTGTTTACCATACAAAAGCGCCACCTGTCGGTCAGACTTTTTATATAGCGATGTCTCTAGACGTTCGTCAGAGCAGTGTGACACTGATCAATGACAGAACGTCTAGATGATCTAGACTAATGCAATCGCTGCCTTGGGGTTGGGTGTCGATGTTTATCTTTAAAACTTAAAAATATTTCGTCAGCATTTCTCTGTTAAGTTTTTTGGTCAAGCTCTTGGGTGTAATGAAGAACTGGTGAGCAATACAAGGTGGTTTACGTGGTTTAAGACCTGATACAGAAACTGGTTTGAACAATATTACGTGGATAAAGTGACCTGATAATTAAAGAATCTGTTGTGGGCAACATTGTGTGAGTTAGTAAAAGTGATCGAAGCAACCTAATAAAAGAATCTGTTGTGAGCAATGTTGTGTGGTTAAAATGACCTGATAAAGAAACTGGTGTGAGCACTATTGTGTGGTTGAAGTGACACGATAAAGCAACTAGTGTAATCAACTTCAAATAAGTGAGCTGAACAATATTAAATAATCGTGTATCATTTTATCGTTCTAAAGCCTGTCTCACACAGAACACACGGTGAACCGGTTTTATTTATTTATTTATTTCAGTCTCCATTACATACATGGCAAACAAACAAATATACAGTAATATACAATGGTGATCCAGTATGTAACCACTCTGGAGAGTTATTAGAGACTATTAAAAAATTATAATATATTAAAATTCACCAAGCTATCTACAAAGTTAGCTTTAACCATTGCTAATCTTACAGCCCAACACTATTGATTAGCAATAGTCATTACATCACAGTAAAATAATACATGATTGCAGTAAAATACAGTTAAACTTCTACAATGACTATATACATGTACATTTATAAAAAAAAAATTAAGAAGTAGTGTGTGATACAAACTGGCGCCTTTTGTCGAGTATTAGATAGCAGGTCTTTGCAGTTAAATTAACAATTGTTTCCTCATGAAGTAATAATTTCAGCTTTTCAATATCATTTAAACTATCGAATGCCTCAAATATGCTTTCTGCTTTTCTCAACAATTCATTTCGCACTTCACTATATAACGGACATTCAAGTAGGACGTGCTTCTCATCTTCTACAACATTAACAATACCTATGTTCTTGCAGAAAATACAATGTCTCTGGTCATATGGTACATTATTATATCTACCTATCTCAACACTGATTGGAGCTGTACCGCTTCTGAATTTGGCTATTGCACCTCTATGTGTTCTATTTAATACTGTTTTACAAAAGGGTTCGACTTCGAAGGTTTGTTTAAAACATTTACAAAATCTAAGTTTATTTCTCCCATTTCCTCGATTGCAGTTAATCCTATGTACTTCACTTCTCCAGTTTTCAACATATTGTTCATTGAACTTTTGTAGAAGATTATGACATATTACTGTTTTATTTGAATACTGTGTTATATCACAATGTTCTACCATATCAAACTTTCTAAACATTTCATCAACTTTAAAGTTCCAATTTTTACAGCTTCTACCTTTTACTCTATGTGCCCACCCAAAAATCTTTTTATTCAGTCTATTATCAGATATATTTACAAGTCTAGACCATTGGTTTATTATGGCTTTTTTGGTTTTACATATCATTGGTTGCCAACCAATATCACCATTGACGGCAGCATTTGGTGTATATTTTCCAACATTTAAGAAGTAACGTGCCGCTCTATGTTGAACTGCATTTATACAACTTAATTCTTCATGTGCCCAAATGCTAGCACCATATGTGACAATTGGAGCTATTGTAGATTCAAACAACTTTGTAAATGCTTGATATGGGAATCCACCAATTAACCTGGCTCTCGCAATAAGTAGTCCAAGGGCCCTGCTGGCCGCCTGGGCAACAGCTTTTGCAGTCACAGCATAGTCCAGATGCTCAGACAAAACAAGCCGAAGATATTTATATTGAGAGACATACTCAATTTGTGCATTTCCACATTTAAACACATAACCACATCTATTCACTGATGGATTTCTAAAGTGAACTATATTTGATTTACTGGCATTTATACACATAATAGTTAGAAATACACCAGTTATTAAGCTCATCTAGCAGATATTGCAGATTTAGCGCATTGTCAGATAATAAGACTATATCATCTGCAAATAACAAAATTGAGCAATTAACACCATCAATATCAATACCCTTTCCTAATACATCAATTTTGGTGGCTAGATCATTGGTATACAAATTAAATAACATGGGTGATAGAGCACATCCTTGTTTTAAACCTGCTTTGACATGGAACTAATCTGTATAAAAATTATTAACTTTAACTGTACACATAAAATTACTATATAGACTCTTTATTGCATTAAACAGTTTTTTGTCAACTACCTGATTAAGTTTACCCCTCAGTATATCTCGATTTATTGAATCGTAAGCCTTTCTAAGGTCGATGAAAGCACAAAAGGTAGACAACTTCTTTTTGCGTCTAGTATCAATAATGTTAGTTAATGATGACAGATGGTCAATGGTGCTTCGACCTTTTCTAAATCCATTTTGTCCTTCAAATAAAACATTATTTGACTCAACCACCTCAGTAAGCTTACTATTCAACAAAGAACAGTATATCTTATTAACTACTGGTGTAATGGCTATACCTCTATATGACAAAGGATCTCTAAGATTTCCTGTCGAACTCTTGGGTATAGGGTTTATTATACTTTTGCCCCAGGCTTTAGGAATTTTACCAGTATTAAAACAAAAGTTAAACAACTTATGAAGATAAAAAGCAATATTTTCATTTTTAAAAACCGTTGCAGTTAGCGCATCAAAACCCATAGCCCTCGAATTCCTTACATCCATTATAGCTTTCCCTATTTCTGTCACAGTAAAGACATTTTCATTTGGATCTGCAATGACATTTGTATCATCATGATCACAGGTATGATCACTGTTCGTACAATTATCAACAGTTAGCAAGGAACAAAACTCGGTTTTCCACTTATGTAAAATCTTATTTGGCTCCTTGCAAATATTTCCATTTTCGTCTTCAATTTCATATGGTATAGGGTCTTTTCTATTATCTCTTATACCCAATCTACCAATGTTTCTCCAAAACTCTGGTCTATTGTTTTCAGGGTCAGAAATCAAATCATTTTGTAGTTTTTGCCAATACAGACGTTTTTGCTGCTGAACCATTTTACAAACGTTTTCCTTTCAGTCACAAAAATACTTTTTAAATGTGGTTTTCTGTGCCCTTTTTCCTTAACCCAATTTTTTTCTGCAATACACATATTATTCCATAACAACTGTAATTGGTCATTCCACCATGGTTTTAGAGTACGATAGCGCTTTTTACTTGCACCAAAAACTACATGTACAATCTTTTTATTCAATTTACTATCCATTTCACCTCTGATATTAGTACATAATGACTCATATCAATATTTTGGTGTTCAATATCAGACTCAAATACATACAATTTTTCATTTACCGACATCAAAAATTCCTCATTGTTAAAACAATCTTCAGGCAAATTACTAGTATCATATTTTACAATTTTCCTTTAAAGCAAGGAACCATTTTGCTCAGTATTATTATATTCAAAACCATTGTTTATTGTATATGAGCATGTAAGCAATGAATGATCTGGTAAAAATCTACTCTCAATAGCTTCGCTAGACATACTAGATGCTCTTTTAACTTCAAATTCGCTGAACATATATAGATCTTCATATGGAGCAATAATATAGTCCACTACCCTTAGTAGATATACAAGTAAAATCATTCTGTTTACTCTGTCTACCGTTTATTACACAACAGTTGGTGTTTATCAAAAATTCATAAAAAGTTTCACCATATGTAATTTTAGTAAAATCCAAAACCTCCCTTTCTGGAACGCTGTCTACTCCTTCAATAAAGTCAGGCATGTCTGAAATGCGTGAGTAAAAGTCGCCTAAAATTACAAATTTTCCTAGTTTTTGATACTCATAAACATTGCTTAATAAATGATCAAAAAAGTCCTGTGCATTAATGTATCGTGATGAACCCATTGGAGGCAAATAACAGCTACAATCACTAAAAGTTTCATGTGTTACCTTATTTGTAAATGACAACCATAATATACCATCATATTGGTCATCTAAGATTTTAATAGTAAACATATCACTTAAAAACTTCTTAACCAAAAAACAAACCCCTCCTGATCCAGATCTAGCATTGACTTGTAAATTCTTTCTGTTATTTCCAAAAAATATGTAATCGTCTAGCATTGACTTGTAAATTCTTTCTGTTATTTCCAAAAAATATGTAATCGTCTAAATTCAAACAAGAGTTTCCCTTAAGATGTGTTTCAGTAATAGCAACAATATCTAAATTTTCTTTATTAATACAACTTTGTCTAAAAATATAATTCTCAGAGGAAACATTTTCACAAAAACCATTCACATTCCAAAGACCTAACTTAACCTAATATACAGCATTTCTATTAACTCTATTTGAGCGTCTGTAACTTCTGTCTTCTTGTCTGTCTCTGTATTCTTCCGATTGTCTATCACGATATTCGCACTGACCACCCTGTCTATTTTGATATTCTCTTCCTCCCCTCTGATTTTCATCACTGTATTCTCTTTGACCCCCCTGTCTATCTCTATTTCCACGTGATCCTCTCTGTTTATCACTGTAGCCATAACCACTCCGTGTATCACTGTAGTCTCTATAACCGCCCCATCCGTCGGTGTGATCACTATACCCACCCTGTCTATCTCCATGGTCTCTCCCACCATAGCCCCTCCCATGATCCCCATGGCCCCCATGTCCATCATATGAGCCATTTTCACTTCCTACGTTGTTCCCACCACTTCGACTGAGGTTGTTCATCCTTTCACGATTCCGGTAGTGCCTGGAATTCTTCTCATCAGTTTGTATGCTAACACTGTCGACCTTGTTAGATTCCTCTACTAAACGTGATCCGCGAAATTTCAGACCCTTCAATCCCATTGAGGAGATGAGACATTTGAGATTGCTATTGTTAATTCGCACCTCTGCCGGTTCATCAGCACAGAGATACACCTTTTCATATTTCATAATCTCCTTCAGCTTGCTTTTTCCCTTCAGTATACGATCATGATCCTCCTTATCACTACACTTAAATATAATAACTCCTGGTTTATTGTCACTTCTAGATTTCCTTTCTGCAGACTTAATTTCAATATTTTGCATTCCTAAACCTTCATGTATTAGATCATAAACTAACTGTTTAACATCCTCATTCTCTCTTTGCGGATGATTTCGCACACATATATTCAATGCCCGATTATCATAGCTTGTTAGTTCCTCTGTTCTATAAGCAATATCATTAATTTGTGATTGTAACTCTTTCAAGTCATTATTAAGTTCATCCTTCATTACCTTGACCGCCTTCTTTGTTTCTTCCTTGATTTTGGGTCGCTCGGCATTGAACTGTTTGTCCAACAGTTGGCTAAATTAAGTTGATAGTTTCTGTTCAACCATGCTTGCAACTTGTTCAATTTTATCATTCATTTGCTGATGCATTTTGTTCATTGTCAATGACATATTATTCATCCCATCAGCAATCTTATTTAACACTCCAACTAGGTCAGCGCCTTCCTCAGGAATAGAAATTACTGTGTTTAACAGCTCTGGATCTAACTGTTCATTCAAAATTTGATCAAGTTTAGGTGTCTGTTTGTCAATGGTGCTCTTAGCTTTCAATTTTTTCCCTTCACATTGCATCATAGTTGCTGATTTAGACGATTTCACCCTGTTATTGTCACCTTTTGGACTTATTCTACTTTTACTACTTTTACTAGTCACATTATTTCTTTTACCTTTTCCAACTCTCCTACCAACATGTTTTTTCAGTTCAGTTTCATCCGGGTCATTCAAGTCACTAGAGTCATTTTGCTGGCTATCATATACTGGAATATCAATATTTATCTTCACTTTCTTGACATCACTGGCAGGTGAAGCCGATAGATTCCTCTTCCGTGAACGGACTTTTGAAGTATTATGTACAGATGGACTGTTCATATCATCTATTAAATCGTTCATATCATTTATTAAATCATTCGGTATAAAATGTTCCACCTTCTGTTCACTCTGCTCAGAATTTTTACTACTTTGACCACTTTGATCATCTTGATCATTATTTTGGGTATGATTGTGTATCAGATTGATTAGAGTGTCACTATCACCTTGCTCAGACATGGTACTTGTAATTGTCATTTTGGTTAGAACACTACGGTAAATAGTACCTGGCAACGTTCCACGTTTCCGTAAATTTATCGCAAAAATATTTCCACTAGGTCACCACAGCTATCCTATTCGAATTCGAGTCCAATTCGAATCGCGAAATCGTATTGCACTTCTTATGATGAGATTCTCACGGTACATACAACCGAACCAACCGTGGCCTTATTCGAGTGTATCCGTGAAAGCCGTGTATGATTTTTAAAACTTTTAAAAATCTGGCACGGGTGCCATGTCCGTGTATGATCGTATTAGCGATCGTACAAGATTGTGAGAGACCGTGTGAGACCGTACGAGACCGTATATACCACCGCACATGAAGTCCACTCTACGAGTGAGCTCAATCGTATCACTATCGTATATAAATCGTATATAACAAACATCGGTTGGACCGTATGTAAACCCTGTAAATGTCCAGTTAATCGAGTATAAGTCGTGTTTAATCGTACTAGGCCGTAACTGACCGTAATTGGAACCGTACAACAATCGTATGAAAATCGTTTGTAAATCGTATTCAAATCGGGACAAACCTTGCTTGACTGAGTACATCTGTGCTTTTTTCGTACATACTCGTGCTTCATTCGAGTCTAAATCGTACTAACTCATCCCCAGGCACGGTTGGAGCTCAATACTCGTACAGGTCAACCCGTGTATAACCGATTATACCGTATTGGAACCGTGTTAAAGCCAGTCTCACACAGAACACTCGGCTTATACGGTTGGTCACCCGTGTAAACCGTACATACAACCGAACCAACCGTGGCCTTAGCCGAGTTACACTCGGGCCATGCGTGTGTATCCGTGAAAGCCGTGTATGATTTTTAAAACTTAAAAAAAACTGACACTGACCGTGAGAGACCGTGTGAGACCGTACGAGACCGTATATACAATCGCACATGAAGTTCACTCCTCGAGTCCATTTGTGTCAATACGTATATAAATCGTTACGAACAAAACTCGGTGGGACCGTATGTAAACCCTGTAAATGTCCAGTTAATCGAGTATAAGTCGTGTTTAATCGTACTAGGTCGTAACAGACCGTACTAGACCGTACTTGGAACTGTACAACAATCGTATGAAAATCGTTTGCAAATCGTGTTTAAACCGTGACAAACCTTGCTTGACCGAGTATATCCGTGTTTTGTTCGTACATACTCGTGCTATATTCGAGTCTAAACTCATCCCCAAGCACGGTTGGAGCTCAAAACACGTACCAGTCAACCCGTGTATAACCGAGTATACCGTATTGACTGTACAGAGTAAAAATATCACTATTCTGAGGTGACAGGTGTAAGCAAAAGTTAAAACTGGATTTACCCATGTGCTGTAATTTATGTATGTCTCGGATACATTAGTTGAATAAAATGTGTGAAACAATATTTTTAATCGATACTCTATATGCGGACGATTTGATCGATTCGTTCAAATTCCAATCTTAGTCATGGCACTGATGTTTTTACAAAGAATTGTCAATCAAATGTGTGACCTTGATGAACCTAAATGTCTCTGAGTAAACTTTGTCCGAGGTGAATCGATGCAAAGTATTTCCGCCGCGAGTTTTTCAGTATTTTACAACACAATATGCCGATCATTCGGGAACAAAAACTTCACTCCTAGACAAACTGTTGATACTGTACATGTGGTTGACGAAGAAAGGTTGTTCAGGTAGGCAAGGCATGTGACGCACAACATCAAGCGTTAGGGCTTCAAAAAGATGACGACAAGGCAAACTTTAAGTGATCGTGTCAGTTGTGCCCTCGCTAGGTCATTCGGCACTCCGCAGCCATAACAACGAACGAATCTGCAGGTATTGGAAATGTTTATACTATTTCATTACACCCCGACCCCGACGAGTATTACTATTAGGCAGCATACTGATACTGTAAATACAGGCAGACAGGTGCGTAGGAGCAGGAGCCGCAGTCCTAATATTATGTCAAGTCCCGGTCTCGGCTGTCAAGTCTTCAAAAAGGGTTCTTTGGCACGTGTATGCAATACCATAAACAATAAAATAAAATCGTCCCATAAGATCGTCATTTTAACCAGAGGGTGTTAATTAAACGAACGGTTGAGTAAGGAGCTAATCCCAGTTAAATTTTTCGAAATAAGTAGCACGAAACAATGTCGTATTCGAAGACCATAATTGGCAAAGTTCAAGAAAGCGCTCAAAATTCTATATATTTTATTTCATAAAATTAACAATCTTGTACGATCGCTAATACGATCATACACGGACATGGCACCCGTGCCAGATTTTTAAATGTTTTAAAAATCATACACGGCTTTCACGGATACACTCGAATAAGGCCACGGTTGGTTCGGTTGTATGTACGGTTCACACGGGTGGCCAACCGTATAAACCGTGTGTTCTGTGTGAGACAGGCTTTAGAACGATAAAATGATACACGATTATTTAATATTGTTCAGCTCACTTATTTGAAATTGATCACACTAGTTGCTTTATCGTGTCACTTCAACCTCACAATAGTTCTCACACCAGTTTCTTTATCAGGTCATTTTAACCACACAACATTGCTCACAACAGATTCTTTATTAGGTTGCTTCAACCACTTTTACTAACTCACACAATGTTGCCCACAACAGATTCTTTAATTATCAGGTCACTTTATCCACGTAATATTGTTCAAACCAGTTTCTGTATCAGGTCTTAAACCACGTAAACCACCTTGTAATGCTGACCAGTTCTTCATTACACCCAAGAGCTTGACCAAAAAACTTAACAGAGAAATGCTGACGAAAGATTTTTAAGTTTTAAAGATAAACATCGACACCCAACCCCAAGGCAGCGATTGCATAGGGACATATAAGGGGAAGTAACCGCTGCGAGGAGTTTTACCTACGAATAAGTAAGTAGTTACCGTCAGGTAAACTTTTACTATTACAAACAGCAGTTAACAACGACTTCCTATCGTCCAGTGTTAGCGCTGTAGCACTAACAAAGGCTACGAAGGTTGTCCGTTGTTACTGATACTAACAGCCTATTATCACTAATAGATAGATAGATTCCTTTATTTCCTACACGTGGGAGAGCATAACATATTTACAATATAATCATACAATTACAAATACAAACATAGATCGAAACAATAAATTATAATCATACAAATTACAAACAGAGATCGAAACAATATAATCATACAATTACAAATACAAACAGAGATCGAAACACAACAATTCTGTCATAACTGGTAAATTAACACTGATGAGTACGTTACCAGCATGCAGTTTTTAATAATAACAACAACAGACTGAGTGTGCATTTCCTTGAGTTTAAGGAAACATACCGAGGGTCAAGTGAAAAATCTGCTCTACCGTCACCGAGCCATCGGTAAGCACATAATTATTCTTAGATGCTGAAGAGAAACAACTTCAATTAAGTATCCTCAGCACACTCTCGTACAACCTCTCACAGGACGAAACGAAATTTGTACTAGTAGCAGGATAATATTTCCGGATTGGGTGATTTTAACGATCTATTCCTGATATGCATATTCCTTTATTTTACAAAAGAAAGATCGTTAAGTTATTTAACATGATTTACCATTATCAAATTGAGTTTCTAACCATGATAAAATTCCGAATTCCACCGAATTAAATATATATAGAAATGAAAAATCAACTATAAATAGAACAAATATGAGCAAAGCAAGGTCTAATTACAAAAAGGTGTTAAGATCAAAACGTCATGAATTTAGAAAACAAAATACAAATAAAATGTTAAATATGCGATTGCAAAATGCCAAAGAATATTGGAAAATGTTAAAAGATATTTCTCACATACGTTACCCCAGGACATTAAGTGCTAATAATTTTGCAAGATATTTTAATGCTATAAACAATCCTGACGATCATTTCTTTCAGGCTGATGATGATGTGATGTACTTTAACGAACGATTCTTAAATAATGAATTTTCCATAATGTTTCATGAATTGGATGATGTTATTTCTGACGATGAGATTTTTAAAGCTATAAAACAGTTAAAAAATGGATCGAGTGGTGGACCTGATTTATTATTAAATGAGATATTTAAATACGGGGCCGAGGTTTTGACCCCTTATATTCGTTGTTTATTTCAAAAGTGTTTTAATAAGGGGTATTTCCCTGAGGCATGGACAGAGGGATTTATTGTGCCGTTACATAAGGGGGGCAATCTAAGCGACGTTAGCAATTATAGGGGTATTACATTATTGAGTGCTTTTGGAAAGTTATTTACCAGAGTTCTAAACAACAGGCTGAATTTTTGGGCGGAAAAATATAGTGTTTATGTTGAGGCATAGGCCGGGTTTCGATCAAATATGGGAACAATAGATAATATTTATATTCTTAATTCGGTTATTTCACACTGTTTTAATAGAAATGAAGTTCTCTACTGTGCATTTGTTGATTTTAAGAAAGCATTTGATTTTGTTGTTAGAGATATTTTGTGGTTTAAATTAATCAAATATGGAGTTCGAGGAAAAATACTTAACGTTATTAAATCAATGTATAACAATGTTAAATCAAAAGTGAAATTTATGAATGAAATCAGTGAACGTTTTATATGTGATTTAGGTGTAAGACAAGGGGCATGTTTGTCTCCTTTTTTATTTAGCATGTATTTAAACGATTTAGAAGAAACCCTGGGGTTGATGGTATTGATATTGTTACACTGAAATTATGTATACTTTTATATGCTGACGACATTGTTTTATTTGCTAATAGTGCAGAAGACTTGCAAAAATCATTAAATGTTTTAGCCGATTACTGTTTAAGGTGGAAACTTGTTGTTAACACAGAAAAAACAAAAATTATAGTATTTAGAAAGGCAGGTAACCTACGTCAAAATCTCAGATTTTTCTATAACGGAACTCAAATCGAAATTGTTAAAAAATATAAGTATTTGGGTATATTGTTTACATCAGGTGGAGCTTTTAACGTGCACGATAAAATGGCTTCTGGACAAGCGTTAAAGGCTATTTTCAAGTTAAATAAATATTTGTATAAGTTCACAGATATATTACCAAAACATAGACTTGATCTTTTTGACAAAATGATATCACCAATTATTAGCTATGCATCTGAAGTAATAGGTTTTATTCAGAATAGCAACACTGAACGTATACATCTACAATTCTGTAAACGTTTATTAGGAGTGAAAATTAGCACCCCAAATAATTTCATTTACGATGAAACTGGTCGATTCCCCTTTAAAGTATTATGGCAAATTAACATTTATAAAATACTGGCTTAGGATTTGTGCGAGTAGAGATACTAAATATGTAAAATTAATATATAAAAGCCAAGTTGATGATATTGTTAACATACATAGCACAAAAAATTGGGCATTAAATGTTAAAACTTTACTTTCACGCTTAGGTTTTTACGAAGTCTGGATAAATCAGGGTGTAGGGGATGAAAAGTTTTTCTTATTAGAATTCAAACAAAGAGTAAAAGACATATATATACAAAATTGGCAAGAACAGTTAAAAGACTCTTCGAGAGCATTGTTATACAAAGAAATTGCAACATTTGGGTATAAAACATATTTAAACATAATTGTAATACAAAAATACCGTAGATCTTTAACAATATTAAGAACTTGTTCCCACAGACTAGAAATTGTAGTAGGACGATGGCATAAACCGCATAGTATTCCATTAGATGAAAGATTATGTAAATTTTGTAACAAGCTAGAGGACGAGTTTCATTTCGTAATTGAATTCCCTTTATACGCGAAGCTAAGAAAACAATATATTAAATCATATTTTTGGAAAAGACCAAATTTTATAAAGTTTATAGAGCTTATTAATTCAGAGAATGAAAAGATTGTAAAAAGTATTGCTACCTTTGTTTTTAAAGCTTTTGAGAGGAGAGAATATTTGTTAAAATATTTATAACTATAGGCATATATTTATTATCATTTCATATTGTATGTTGTTTTTTGTTTGTTTGTGCTGTTAATACTGTCTCTCCCGCATTTAAAATGTGGGTGACATTTGCATATATTTGCATATATTTTCCTATTTATGTTTGTATGTCTTACCATGTCATACTGTTTATCGATTGTGTTTTCTGTTTATATGTTCATGGGCCTTATAGGCTTATTACGTAATAAAGATATCTATCATCAAAAGGTTGTAATGACAATTTTTTTCCCAAAGAAATAAATTTTTTATAAGCACTTGCTACTGTAACTTTTGAAGTTGAAGGCAGGGTGAAGTTGTGATTCCCAGTGATTAATTGCTGCTATAGAATATAATATTGTTAAGTGGCCATGTTTGTTTATATGGGTTTTAATTGCTTCAGTGAAGTTGGTTCTCTGGTTTGTGAAGATGTCTTCTTGGTGAATGTCTTCTTGGCAGGCTAATTCATGCAAGGTAAGATTTTTTTTTCACATTCAGTGTCTATTAAAAAGTTGGGAATTAAAATATTAACATACTGGTGATGCAAAAATAATTGTGTTTGAGGTCCTTCATGTGGACCTTGCTACTTTAAATTTCAATTTTGTAAAAATTGTAAAGAAAAAGAGAGTATTAAAAAGGTGTGAGGATGTACAAAAGTCACAGACATAACAGGTAAGGTAAAAGTTGGATTTATTTTATTAGGGTTTTGTACATCAGTAGAAAAGGAAGAGTTTTTAGGTAAGATTCTCATCAGTGGCCATATTGTTTGGAGTAAAGATTAAGGCAAGTGCAGCTAGCAGCATTTGGGCCAGTTAACCGTTAAGTTTTTCATCGTATACCTAGTACTCTTGACACAAACTTTTACAATAAAAGTTTTGTCACAACCAGATGTATAATTGCAGTGCTCCATTGCTTTTTCTTTATTCTGACTCAACTTCCGAGATTCCCCATAGGCAATGTATTGAAGCATCAGTGATTAAATCCGAGGTATATCACTGCTTTTAAAATTTAGACATCATATGTCATTTATGTTGTTATATAACACTAAACAAACGTATTCTGTGAAGTAGCAACATTGTTTCAACGCTCTTTAATGCATATTCATATTAGAAATGAAATAACTTCTGATTATATATAGCAGGATTTATCGTGGGACATGGTTCAGATGAGCAGATATGTATCACTCAAGGCTACAACCCTTTTGATATATTCCTTCCGCATTGGAAATCCGCCCCAGGATAAATTCTGTGATATATCACTGGAAGTTATTTGTTATTTCATAAATATATTGTTGTTTGAGTTGTCACATAAGACTTTGCTGTGGTTAAGGTTTATATTTCTATTTTTTGACCATTTTGTTCTCGTATTAAATTCTATTTCCATTGATTTGATTTTAGGTGATGCATGTCTTAGAAGTACAGTGTTAATTGTCTCCTGTACCAGTTCTAGTTGATGGTGTTAATTGTAAACCTGATGTTGATTGCTGATTGGCCCTGATGAATGCTCTTCTTGTGATGAATTTATCATACATCACTCTGACACTCTTGTTATGTGGTATGTTTTTCTTCTTAATGTAGTTGTATTGTCCAGTGTTACCTTTCATGGTTAAGGAAACAATGCCAGTTATTAGCCAAGTCCTGGGATTATAACAAAACTTGAGTTAGATATGTCTAGACAATCAGTCTAGATGTGTTTTCACTCCACAGGTGGTCTTAAGATGCAGATATCAAACTTTAGGCACTATTAAATTGTAGCTTTGTTTTTCTCTTTGTCTTGAATGTCTCTACAAGTATAACTTGTCAAGAAGTTTCTGTCTTAAAGTAGACAATGTGCTTGTCAAAGTCAAGCCATCATGAAATTGCTTGGAAAAAAGTTATCAAAATTTAAGTGTTGACATTTACAAGCACCTCCCATTCAACATTTCTTAAAAAATCATGCAGTTTTCAAAAAAAGTTTTATTCTAAACATCTATTTTTCATTCTCTTTTTAGATTAGAAATCACACTATTTTCCTTCAAATTATAGGGCAAAAGGCTCCTTCACCCTGGCAATAAAATTTTAACTGACAACACAAGAAACAATAACATCCTTGACCTTTTCCTAATCTCAAATCCTACCCTTGTTAAAACAGTAGAAATAGCTGCAGGCATATCTGACCACGATGCAATATCTACAACAGTTAATGCTAGACCAATTATCCTTAAGCAAAAACCTAGTACATGCCATCTTTATAAAAAGGCGAACTGGCCAGATTTTAAAAATATATGCAGTCTACCAGTGAAAACATTTTACAAAACTCAAGTTCATTATCAGTAGAGGACCTTTGGATTAGATTTAAAAACTCACTGGAGACCGGAATTTCAAGATACATACCAACTAAGAGAATTGGCTCAAAAAAGTCTCTGCCCTGGATAAATAAAGAAATAAAAAAGCTGATACATAAAAGAGACCGCCTCTATAACAAAGCTAAGAAAAATAATCACAACCATGAAATGATGATGAAATTCAAAAAACTAAAGCTTATCATTAAAAATAAAATTGAAAGCTCTTATAACTCCTACCTAGAAAATATTCTTGATATCTCATATAATGATAACACACAAAGCAAATTTTCTACCAAACAACTATATTCACTTATTAAAAACTCAAAACAGGATTCACAAAATGTGTCCCCCCTTAAAGATCAAATAACTGGATCCTTTAAAACAAAAAACTCTGATAAAGCCAATATTCTTTACCGACAATTTCAATCAGTTTTCTCCGGAACTTCTCCACTGTCCTTGAAACAAACATGCCTAGAAAGGCTCAGATTCCTTAATCCTATCCAACATTGTAACTATCCACAGATGCCAAAAATCACTATCAGCAAGACAGGTGTAATTAAGTTACTGGCCAACCTGAAGGCAGATAAAGCTGCTGGCCCAGATCTGATCAAACCAGTTGTTCTGAAAGAGCTGAGACATGAGATTGCCGATATAATAACCATTCTTTTCCAGAAATCCCTTGAATCCGGAACTATTCCCAGGGACTGGACCAAGGCCAACGTGTGCCCAATATATAAAAAGGGTGACACCAGTGACCCTGCAAACTACCGCCCTATCTCTCTCACCTGCATCCTCTGTAAAACTCTCGAACATATTGTAGCATCCCATCTATCCTCTCACTTGACTACTCATAATATACTCTATGATCTTCAGCACGGCTTTCGTGAGAAACGCTCTTGTGAAACACAACTTATTGAACTAACTGACTATCTAACCAATAACATCGCCTCAGGCAAACAAACTGACCTAATCTTACTTGATTTTAGTAAAGCCTTCGATAAGGTAAACCACCTAAAACTTCTCTATATCCTTCAAGAATATGGTGTGTCTACTCAAATACTCAAATGGACTCGCTCTTTCCTCAAAGGCAGAAGCCAAAAAGTCATACTAGACGGCGAATGCGCAACAGAAGTCCCTGTAACCTCTGGAGTTGCCCAGTGCTCTGTCCTTGGCCCTCTATGCTTTCTCGTCTATAACAACGAACTTCCGTCTTCTGTTTCTAAATCCCAAGTCCGGCTATTTGCTGATGACACTGCCATCTACCTCACCATCAACTCTTTGGCAGACTCACTAACTCTACAACAAGTTCTTGACAAGATGCAGGCATGGGAGAAGGCGTGGGACATGGAATTTAACCCCTCAAAATGTCAAGTCCTACACATTACTAAAAATAAACATGTCATTAAAAACAAATATTATCCCCACGGTCAAGCACTTGAATCTGTTACACATGCAAAATACTTAGGGCTAGATCTCTCTTCTGAGCTTAATTTTAACACACACATAGCAAGAATTACAGCTAATGCTAATAAATCCATAGGCTTTATTAAAAGAAACAAAACAACCAACAACCAAAAAGTCAAAAAACTGGCATACAAGACCTTGGTCCGCCCCCAGGTAGAGTACGCATCTACTGTCTGGAACCCATTTACCAAGACAAACATCCACAAAGTGGAAATGGTCCAGAGGCGAGCAATAAGATGGGTTAAACAAGACTACTCTCCTCTTTCCAGTGTCACGGCTATGCAGGGGGAGCTGGGCTGGAGATCCTTTGAACATAGAAGGCTTGATGCTAGACTTGTAATGTTTTATAAAATATACCATGACATCGTAGAAATAAACCTACCTTCTTACATACAAAGACCAAACAGACAAACCAGGCACATGCATCCCCTCTGTTTTAGACAGATTCAGGTCACGTCAGATTATCACAAGTTCTCATTTTTTCCTCATAGTATCACCCTTTGGAATAGACTTCCTGTTAATATTGTAACCCTGTCTGATCTTGAGCATTTCAAGCAGGCAGTGGCTGGGACCCAGTACTAGTCATGTATTCTTTGTTTTTATCTCTTTTACTCTTAATCCCCATTAAGCACTCACTAACATTTTAACACTTGTCTTGGCATCCAAGATCACAATTCTTGACTTTATTCTTTCACAACTTTACTTACACTTCCGACGTGCACCAAGTCCTGTCAGTAACACTCGAAAGAGGAGTTGACAGTATCCAGAGATAGATAGATAGATAAAAAAAACTGTTTTCAGGTTAACATGCATGTAGCTGATACAAGTCAATATCTATACATGTTCTTTGACACAATGAGTGCTTTTGATAAAGTACAATAAGAAATTAAGTTGGTTTTTTGTTGTTTTGTTAATTCTAGTAACAAAAGTTAGTAGACTTTGCAAAATGACTAATATTGCATTAAATTCATCCAACTTTGGATAGTGAGATAGTAATTAAAAGTATGAATGCTTAATTATGCAGAACAGAGCCAAATGTTGTCAATGATGTTTTACCTTTCTATTCAATGGCAGAGGGCATGATTCTTCTTTATTGCTTGCAGATTGCTGATAAAAGCTGATGGTCATGATGTTGACCTTTACACTTGGAATGTTACATGCCTGGTGTATTCATCTGACACTCCAGCATACAAAAGTGGGATGGTAAAGGATTACTTTGTTGCCTCATTTAATAGATTAAGGTGGGATCATTTGTCACAATATTCTTTTAAAGTAGGGGGGAGTGTGGTGACCTATTTTCATAAAACTCATGTTATTTAATGATTATAAATCTTCTTATTACTTCAGATATCAATTATAGGGCATATACATGTTACAGGTCAATCAGGAATTATAAAAGATTAGAAATATGAAACAATTTCTCTCACTGAGTGTAGCCTTATTGCCGGGAGTCCAAACTTCCAAATTATCCACCACAGTATTAAACTGCAGTCACAGGAAGGTTGTCTATATCAAGGTTAACAATGTCTTAGAATTTAGTTCTATAAACTTTACTAGAACAATAGTTATAAACAATGCAAACATGAATGTCAAATTTTCCTTTTGTAGTCACTGGGAGAAACACGTATGAGCTTCTGTATGAGTATGGAATTAATCGATATTGTTGATATACACATGCAAATCCCATATTCCCGTCTTAATGGTCAAGGCCATATGATAGTTGTCTGACCCATAATTTTAACAAGATTTAGTGACTGCATTTGTTTAGGTTCATGTGAAAGTGGGCACAGCATGTTGCAAACAGGCATCTAGTTTCTCAACAAAAGACAGTTTCTGTTCTGACAGTAGAAATAAATGATTTGACTTCTTTGTCATGTGCTTGATACTGACAACTAAGATAGGAACATCTTTAATCTATTTACGAGGTACAGTCAAAAAGTTCCAGGTCTGTCATGATATCTTTTTTATTTTCCGTACGATTCAGTAATTAAATATATGACATAAAAATATAACTATTACACTCCAAGAACATATAAATATATGTAAAATATACAAACATAAACATGTTTTCTGATCCATTAGAATAGCCCACTATGTCATGTACGAAGCACTTCCGCGACGTCGTGACGTTCATAGACGTTTGCAAGGGTTGTTTTCATTTCATCTGTCAGCAGACGAGGAACCCAGCGCGCACATACCTTATTCATGTTCAAGTCCTGAGTCGCTATTTTATAAACAGTTCCATGACACAGCCCGACAGTGTAAGCAATATCATCTAGAGAATTGCGCCGATCAGTTGCTAGGATGTCCTTAATCTTTTTGACTTAGCGCGCATCATTTCCCGGCCTTCCGCTTCGCGGATTATCCTCAATATCCGCCCTACCTTTCCGGAAACGTTTGTGCCACTCAAACACAAGAGTCCTGGAACAATTAATAATACCATCCTTCTGTTTCATGAATTTCCAAGTATCAGTCGGGGTCATACAAGACATCGCAGAGAATTTAATTACTGTCCACTGCTCCGTACGTTCAATTAACGTTGTCATTTTCTTGCTTCAGAATTTTTACACGGCGGAAATTATACTTCACAAAATGGCGATACGTCGGCCGATCACGCTAAAATTTTGTAATTGTTTGCTAGTAACGTTCCGTTGATGTCGTGCGGAAAAATAAAGACGTTTTGGCGCTGTTATTTTGAGAAACTTCAAAAAGAATGTAGTCATCTCATTGCAAAATAAGGCAAATTCTGATCTTATTATGGTTGTGGACATGCTAAATGTGAAAAAAAATAAATTCAAATACTTGTTCAAACCTACTTTTTCATAGCTGTTGATATTAGATTTAAATAGAAATACATGCATGCTAAATTTTATGAGGATCCGACGTCAATAATTAGTTTAAAAGGACCAGTCCGGGAACTTTCTGACTGTACTTCGTACATAAGAAATACCTGTAGTATATGTTCCACTACTCTATCAAATACCATGACTACAGCTTTGATCTTCGCAAAGTAATTTAACTCTATTACATTTTGATTAAATTTATGTTTAATTTTTAATGTTGAGTTTTCTGCAAAAAATATATATTTAACAGGTGTGAAAATTATTGTTCAAGGATATTTGAGTTGAAATTTTTTCTTAGATATAAAGAAGATGTTACTTTAGACCTGTGTTAACTTCTTTGTTATTTTTATTTTTTCAGATTTCTAGTTCATCGAGTAAACTCATGAGGAAATACTGGCAGCGATGTTGTATAAACAACATATTTTCAAATATTATGACTTAAACTTCAATAATCTTTAATTGTGAAAATGTCAACTTTGGAAGGCTCAATTTTTTTGTAAATATGTTAAGAGCTTATAATAAGTTATATATGAATCAGTTCTAAGTTGAATCCAGGCAGAGGCTGTGGGACATTTTTGAGAGAATCCACAGTGGAATGGCAAGACCTTCTTATTATCATGAAAATACTTCAAATAAGACTAAGTCCTAATTAGATATTGAGTACTTATTACAAAGTGTTTGGAAGATTTTAATCAGAATACAATCAAGTCAGCTGTGTAATACAATCATGTAAGCTTTGTAATACAATCATGTAAGCTTTGTAATTCAACCATGTAAGCTTTGTAATACAATCATGTAAGCTGAGTATTGTACGAAGTTTTTAAATCATCACTTTATGTTGTGTTTATCATCCAATTTTTTTTTGTGATATCAAGACTTGAAAAGTGGAAGAGCTGTTTGTTCTCCACAATTAAGTTAAAGACTTCCAGTGAAAAATAAAACTGCTTGATTGCTTGATTCATATAATTTCGCTCATCAATACATATCAAACTAAACAGAATAGATAATATCTGGGGCATTACATATCCAGAAAATTAGCTAAAATATTAATTAAGTAAAAGGTATAACACTTTCTAATTACCATACATATTTATAAACCCTTTAATCCATAGATCCAAGGCATGTTGTTTGATCAGGATCTTAACTGTTTCCTTTTGAATTTATCATGTTATTTCTGACCCAAAAAGTAAACAATGCAGATCCTGATAAGATGGCACAGATGTGCAAAAAAGCAATGTATGCATATCAGGAATCGCCACACTAAAAAAACACAGCCTCCCCACGCAGCAAAAAAGAAGAGAGGAAGAGAGAGTGCATGTTTTATATAAGTATGTCAAATCAAATAGGACGCCACAAACAATTAACGAAGAAGAGAACCTTTGGGGATACCGCTTTGGAACGGTCAGTGGCAAAACAAATTACCACTGGGTTTTAAACCAGGTTCTAGGGTGCACCAACCTCACACTTGCCCCAACAGGTTCTCGTATCACAAAACAAGTACAAATTGTCTAGGTGAAATAACTCCAACCCACCCATTAGCTCAACAATGTTGCATGCAAAAGCATACAAACATATAAACAAAAGAATTTAATAGCATTGCAAAGCCAAAGGGCGGGTACTCAATGATCTTACCGAGACCAGAGCACCTGGAGTAAAATCAGCAAGAACACGATGACAGGGATAAAAGAAATAAATCGAGCTTCTAGGTTCTTATAAGAAAAGATTTCCCAATAAACCTTCATAAACCTTACACCTCTGCCACCGTCTTGCAACCAAAGAGGTAAGCATAATGATCTACTGTAGATGGGTTAATCACCAGGCCTGCAGAGCGCTGTAAAATATCATGTTGGTAACCTTTCTTTTTAAATTTACAGATGGACCTTACGAATAACCGGGAGAAATTAACATCGCATTTTATCTTCTTAAATTAAATCTCCATAAAAAAACTGGCTGTGAAATTCCTTGTTGCAATAGTGATTTTAAACTGCAGCTGTATTTATGAATTAGATCTGGATATCGGCGATAAAACTTGCAAAAGGCTTTCCTTAATTTGTGATACCGATAACCTTGTTTTAAAAGTTTTTCTGTAATGCAAAGATTACGTCCATTGAAATCATTCCCATCGTTGCAAGCTCTTGAAAAGCGAACAAGCTGTTGAGAAATAAACCCCGTAAGAAGTTGCACGAGGAACATCGCCGTCTAGAAACGGAAAATTTACTATATTAAAATTAAAATCATCTCTTTTATCATAAATTTTAGTAGTGACGTAACCATTTTCGATGGATAGATTTAAATCAAGGAAGTTTTTTATCTTTATAGTTATTCGAAGTTTAGAAACTTGTCGACTAAAAGGTGTTTTTGCCATTGTTATGAGAATTTCAATTTAAATCATATCAAACATTATCAACTAATTAATGTACATAAAATTAATGTTAACAAAGTTCGTCCGTTAACGTTAGATTACGGTAGATTTTACAGTAGAACTACGTTTCAAATGACTCCTGGGCTGAAGATTTTATAATTGAGATTAGAAACCAGTCTCAAATCCCAAGCATCTGATTGGCTGAAATGGCGCTTGAAATTTGAGACTGGTTTCCATTCTCAGTTTTATAATCTTGGAGCCTGTAAAGTATTTGAGACTGGTTTCCATTCTCAGTTTTATAATCTTGGAGCCTGTAAAGTACATTCACCTCTTCGAATTGCACTTCTTACTCAAAGGATGTGATCTGCGTCTTCCTTCGTTCAGTTACATTGGTGTTGAAATACTCGTAAAACATTATCAAAGAACATGTGAAATAATTGGCGAAAGTGTATACATATTTAAAATTGTTTTTAAATAAATTATTATTATGAACATTCAAAGAATCTCAATATGTTTCATTTATTATTAGCATCGTTTTCTTGCTGATTTGACTCCTGGCGCTCTAGTCACAGTGAGGTCATTGAGTACCCACACCTTTATGGGTGGCGTTTACGCCAACCCAATGTTATACATGTGAAATTCGATCAATTTACCTTCAGTAGATTAGTGCCCTTGAATAACTTATACAGTTATGTAGGTACTCGGAGGATTTGAGACGGTAGACGGCACTGCGCAATTATCAATCCGTCCAGAGTAAATGTGACCCTTAATTAACCAAACTTACGCTAACCCGAACGATAATATCCCTAGAAAAACAAATCTTACCATGACCCCGAAAATAACCAAAAAAAAAATAATTAAATAAAATCATCCGTTAACCATAATGCAATTTGAGATTTGCACACGGTACGTTTTCAAACAAATTTTAGCTTTCCAAAAACCTAGTCGGTCATTAGCATGACATTTTAACAAAAAGACGGCTCTGAAATGTAAACTTTTGGCGAAACTTTAAAGCGTTTAATTTTAATTAGATTTGATAGAGTGCTCTAACTAATTTTATAAAATTGCTTTGTCGTCATGGCATTTTTATTTTTGCATATCTTTAAATTTCTTTCTAGTCAATAAATATCGTTTTAAATCAAAGTGCAAATAGCAACTACTTCATAGTTAAAGTATTTTTAATTTTTCCATGTGTTTCATTTCTTTTTAGTCAGTTAAAAGTTTCTAATCAAAGGTTGACTTATTATTTATTTTTCCTAGCACAATTTGCCTTCAGGCTAGGATATTAGCATCCGGCCGAATGTCCGTGGTAAATAAAAACTTGATGAAGCAAAAGCCGGGCGCCAAAACTTTTGCTCTGCCAACGAAAATTCCTTTACACTCCTCCAATAGGAAACTCCACAAAATCTATAGATGATGGGACATTATGACAATCACTCTAAAACGCCACCCATCAGTACTTTCAGTGCTTTGATTTCCTTGGTTACGCAAAGCAGCACGAGGATACAATACAATAGAATAAACGATGATAAGTATATCAAAGCAACACAATTAAGTTTTAACATTATATGATTATTGTTATCAAGGCTTCATGATAAAAATCATGTTACATTGTGTCATTTGTGATATACGCTTATCGCATCATCTTTCACATCTTCACATCACTATAAAAAAGTGTGTTATTGTTTAAATAAAAGGAGTCATCATGAATAATTATTTTGTATAACTTAACTGGTAATATACCGTTACTTTGTAAATATAATACTACTTGACTGTAACATATATAAAATGAGTTTTAACAATAGTTCGCATTTGATAATATCGTCAAGTGATGTTGTCGTGAAATTATCTACGACCAGTTGCTGCTTGTCGATATTTGGTGCATTTGCGATTTTTGGAACGTATATTTACATACCGGAAATCCGGAATACTACAAGGAAGCTTGTATTGTGCCTCACTGTCGCCGACTTTCTCTCAGCTGCTGGTAAGTACGTGTACCCAAGGAGCATACGATTTTTGATTCGAAAATCGATGCTATGCACTTGTTTGTCATTTCGTTACAGTTGTTTAGGCGACTGTTGAATCCGTCATACATTTTAAAGATAGCAATAAAGTACTTCATTCAGAACGGTGTTTACTATCTCTCAAACACAGAATCTGCTCTTCACAAGTTAGTGTACAACCGAAACATACAGGGTCTGCTTATAAAAAAGAACATATCTTCAAAATTATTAAAGCCCCTATACCACGTTGTCACTGCGTTTGGAGTTCTTGCTGCCGAGTGTCTACGCTCTCGCGGCGCTTTCACTGCTTGCACTGCGCTTTCACTACGATATCGGCGTGTTGGAGACGTTCGTTTGCACTTTCCAAAAACGAAGTGTATATACACATCTTTATCAATTATTTGCTTGTTCTCGAACAGTTAAAACAGTTGCACATGGGCTCTCCTCGTCGCAGATAAATACTGGATGTGCTGTACATAGACAAGCAGTATTCCGGCGTACGTCATTCATGATGAAATGAATATTGATTAGTAGATCTTACTTATACATGTATACCATTGTGTTCCTCTTTGTCATAAAAACGACGATGGAAACGGTAGAAGCGCAATAGGAGCGCAATGATAGTTCCGTACAGTCGCTGTAAGAGCACAATAAAATTAATATCACTTTTTATAAGCGCCGCAGACAAGCCGTGTAAGCGGAGTGACATCTCAAAGATCGCCTTACAATCTCCATGCAAGCGCTAAAAACAACCACAGCGTTCGCACTACGACCTCTGTGCGAGCTCGCGGAGCTCCTGTTGCGTTGAAGGAGACCTTACTGCGTTGCTACGGCGAACTCACGGCGAAACCACTGCGCTCTTTTTAGAACGCCGAGCGACGGCGTTTGTTTTGTGCATGCTCGAAGTGCGCGCCTTTTGTCGGCGTTCTAGGCTACTCGCACATTCTACTTTGTTTTTACACTTCTGTTTTACAGGTTATTTGATATCAAGTATTGCCTACTTATCCGATAATATGGAAGAATCAGTCTGCAAAGTACAGAGCTTTATAACCACATGGTCGAGCATTGTCTCTTTTTACCTCACCGTTGCCATAGAAATACATATCTGTGTATCTGTCGTGACTGGAAGAAATCGGTCCTCTTCTAAAAGATTTTTTATCGGTGCGAACATTATCTGTTGGTTAGTTCCAGGTATGCCTTAATTCATTTTGGTTATTTTAATGGTTGATTTTGAAGAGTATAATTTGCTGAACACAAATAATACATAAAGATTGTATCCCTTACTTCACGGGGTTTTATGGAATAATAAAAAACCGGCAAAGATATATGGGTGGCTTTATCACGAAGTTCAGATGCGCAGGGCTATGTTACACACCATTCAACTTGATATCGTGAATGCCGTGGGTATGCCGACGACATGTACGTTTTTCGGTGAAACTGAGAATGGCCTGATATTTACATAAGAAATTCATCGCTAACATTGCAATCATGTAAGATTTAATAAACATGAAAACAACAGTAAATATTCAAACTGATAAACGTTTGCATGGCGATATTAAGCATTTCATCTTATTCGGTATTGACTGAAAATGTGAATAAAATATGAGGTAAATAAAAATCGAAGATGACAACTGTCCCTTTTTATTGTAGCGACAATTGTATGCGCAGCACAAGCACAGGACCAATTAGGACCATCCGTCAATGAAGTGGGTACCGGACCTTGGTGCTGGATAAAGGGTGACCCGACAGATCTTAACGCCAGATTTTGGCGGTTTCTCGCTGGCAAAGGATGGGAATTCCAGTGTTATCTCTACACAATATCGTTGTACATTCTTCTTAAGTTCTATATAGTACGTTGTTCTTGTTTTTGTTTTACAAATGATACGATAAAGGTTTGATTTAATGGAACATATATTGATTTGATTCTAATATCTGGCAAAACCGATTTATTAAACTTTGACTATTAATACAATCATTACTTTTCAGTGAGGTCGATATAGTGATTAAGCGACCTGAAGAAGCAATACCGACCGAGAGTAATATCACTATATTGACCAAAACTGAAATGCAACAATTGCTTTATTATTAAATCTTAATTTTATAATAATTCTACTTTCCAAAATTGTCACATACTTTTGTGCTAAATCATACAGCATGTTTTTTTTCCGTTTCGATGCTGCGTCTGGCGACATTACTTTACCACGAAGCATCGCCTGATATAATTATACAGTGCAACACCCAAATATCATGAATTGAGCCAGTTATGTCTTCCACCAGTGTTTACTTTTCTATCTCCCACAGTCGACCTTGTGACGTAACAACGCCGTGACCTATGTCGTACCTAAGCCAATTCGCCTGTGAAATATTTCGATCAGATCAATATTTGATTAAGACTCCGCCTACGTCTAAGACAAAAATAAAAATCAGAGTGTATATCGTTTGAGTGATTGATCAAAATCCCAAGCTATGTATAAAATATTTGAAACAAAATAATTTAGGAGTGCTGTTAAGCAACACATGTATCGTGCTCAACATTCAATAAGGTAATTGATAACGTCACTGATTGAATATACGGGGAATTATTTGTCAGTCGCCACACGGCACAACCAACGCTTCTATGATATTGAAATATATGAAACGGAAACTGAAAGCAATCGAATGCGACACGTGAAAATATTGGAGTCTCGGTTAGAGTGGGCCTTTTTACTAGCAGTAATGGAAATGCATATTTAAACTGCCCACGCCACCAAGCCAGGTGCAGCAAGCACGCTTTAAATAAAGGCTTTAAACTGCTATGAAACAAAACCCTAAACAAGCTTAATCTGCTTATCTTCTAAACTTTCCACCAAAAGGGTTTTTGATTTGTTTTTTTACATTGTTTATAGTTTTTTAATCTTTATGTTTAGATAAAGTGCGAACAGTGTTTTACTTAGTTGTATTTTCTATACAAATTCCAGTATCTGAAGCACAGAAATAAAACTCTGGGCGAAATTAACGCCAATCTTCGTGAAGAGGACCGAAATTTTCTCTATGTCTGGTTTGTGTTGTATATACTTCGTGTCTGGGGATCGGTACGATTCATTATCTCTGACCTTGGACAGGATACGGAAGACGCAGGGATGTATGTTTCCGACTTTCTGATCAATCTGCAGGCAATTGGTGATCCAGCTCAAGCTTTTGGCAACTTTATACTTGTTTGTGTACTTGACAATACTGTTCGATCAAAATTCAGTCAGTTGTCTTGCGTTTCCAATTCTGGAACTAGATCGATGTCCTATCCCCAAATCATAATAGCGCAAGATAATCTGCAAACCCACAAGGACTCCGAGGATCAGGCAATGTTATCAACCTACAGATTTTATGAATCGACCTATACTAGTAATAGGAATGGAACCACGAACGAATCTACAACTACATGCAATGAATATAAAAGAATGCAAGAGTCTGACAAGTCTGATAGTGATGATTCAAGTTCCGTTGGATCTCGGGAAAGGTAATCGTAAAATAAAATAAAAACGTGGAACAATTATTATAGATGTTTAGATTAAACTAAAAGTGTAGTACAAACAGCACAATTTCAGACTGTTTTATTACAATATGCTTAAATAGTCCATGGTTTTTAAATATGGTTCCAAGGTTAAAACTGATCATGGAAACCTGTCTCAAAGCTCAAGCCTCTTATTGACTGGTTGAATGGCGACTGGTACCCATTTCAGCCAATACAATGCTTGAGATCTAAGACTGGTTTCCTATCTCAGCTTTATAATCTTCCGACAAGGAGTCTCCTTGGTGTCCATTTGCGTATTTTGTGACTGTTTCATTATGAACGCAGATCTTGTAACAAAAGTTTATTGAAGGTGTTATACAGTTTAGGCAGTGTAAACACGCCAAAGATATGGTACTTTTAGGCCGATCTTCAAACAATTGGGAACTACCCTACTCGGTTTGAGCATTTTTTAAAGTCAGAATAACATACTCATTTGCACCTTCTCTCATCCTCAAGTAGCATAAACCAAGCTCGAAAAAAGAGGACATCGTCATCCAGCAATCCCTTCTAGAATTATCTGGATTCATTTTAATGAACGGCTTTCTCACGAAGCACATGAATAGTCATATACCCACATGAGTTAAATAATGCTGACAACATGATGTCATGTCCTTTTAAAAGAACTTTCATTTATTGTATGAAGAGCGGTCAAAGTTTGTCACCCATTTACGCGATCATGAAATTCAACGTCAAACACACTTTTACAAATGACTCATTTTGTTTACAATATATTTTTCAAAAGGACACAACAGATTGTTGTCAGTATCATATTACTCGTGTGGGCATTTAAAATGATGTTTTGTGTTGTTTAGGTTTTGTGAATTTATGTTAATTGAATTTTAGGGAATGTTTAGACCTAGTTATGTTTTTGCTGTTCGAACATCTCTTATAATCTGCAAAAAAGATTCATTACTAGCATTTTATTTTGAAAAGTTTCATTTGAACGTCATTTTGCCGTAAGAGATATTTTGTTTATTTTCTTGTTAGCGATAAACATGGGCGGTTAGTTACTAAATTCATTTGTTACTGTTCAATTGCATGGTCTTTGGATTTGCAATCATGATTTTTATATTGCTTCAAAAACAATGATCAATTTAAAGGTGTAAGATGGAGTAGTTTTGCATAAATATTTTTATTTCACATAATGTATTTTTACTTGGAAATAGTAAAGGATATTTTCATTGCTATAAAAACAACTCAATGTCAATCACTTTGACCACTATGCGTTTTGTTCAAATAGAGTGTCATGATTATGGGGTATTCCCCGGTAGTATTTAACTTTATAACTTAAAATACAGGAAGAGAAATATTCAGTGATAAGTAAGGTGACCAATTAGATAAGTTATTTACATTATTTTTGTTTACTGTCAGTCATCTTGATAGCGATAATATGTGATAACCATTAAAATAATAATTATTATCAACATATGTAGTGTTTGTATAATATTAAGTTATAATTAATGAAACCAGGGTACGTTTCGGATACTACAGTCTTGCTTAGTGCATCGCCTAAATAAATACCCTTCTTATATACATAGTTTATGTAATAGTGTTGCAGTTGCAACGCATTCTTTGAAATGAAATTTATTTTGATGGTGCACTTCGGAGAGACTTTCTCATCATGGCCTCGTTCATCTACTTAGTGACTAATGTAGACCTTAAACGGACTGTTTAAAGCTTAAAACATGTAATGCAAAAAACACAACAATAAGTTAAACGAATATTCCTGTTATCAATGTGTGCATAATCGACATCTGTCTCAAGTCCGACAATGTATTGATGTGTAAGTTATAGTCTTGTCGTTTTGCTGATAATCTGCACATATTCGGCGAAGCATCTTCTTGTAACATCACCGAATTCCTAATGAACTATGTGCTCTTTTTTAACAAAAGTTATCTCTGCTAGATCATCCCCAAAAACCTGATTAGTTTTGAGCGCGATCGGGACCAAGGTTGGATTGATTTTCCCGGTTTCGGTCAGTAAAAGCTTATTATTTGACAGAAATAAATGTATTTTATCTCTGTTGGTCATGCCAATGGGACAAGTGTCGGACTTCAATAGCAGATCTTTCTATTTTACTGATAAAACATCTCTCCTGCAATTTGGTCTTTTCACCAAAACAACTTGTACTTGTGTGTTGATACGAAAACCTGTTGCGGCAAGTGAGGTTGGTGCACCATAGAACCTGGTTTAACCCCCCCCCCCCCCCCCCCCCCCCAGTGGCAAATTATGTTGCCATTGACCGTTCCAAGGCAGTTACCCCAAGTGTCCACATTTTTATTAATTGTTTGCGGTGTCTTATTTGAATTCGACATAATTATAAACGCATGCTCTCTTTTCCCCTTTTCTAATTCGCTGCATGGGGAGGCTGTGTTTTGTGGGTGTTGTGATTCCTGATATGCATATTTCATTTTTACAAACTAATTAAACTTTCGTAGTTACGACTTGTAGGCTTCAAAGCATCATCAAGCTTTCTATTGAAAAAACCGTTGCTTAATCATACCGCCAAGAGAGACCATAAACCATTTACTCTCCACTCTATTTGCAAAGTGTTGTCAAATATGAATATACATGTTAATAGTCTAAACATTTTCTTGCGTCAAGTATACTGACTTTCTTTTTGTCCGTCAGTTTTGCCGTTTTCAACTGTGCTGTTATCAGTTACGTCATTTGAAGGTTATCGAGCACGATATGTATGCACTATGTTAAGAGAACTTCTAAATTTACGTCTGTTTTTAATATTTCTGCCAGCTTAAAGGTGTGTAGTTTCAATATTCCAGCTAATATAAATTTGAAAATTGTTCAATCACACCAATGGTATAGTTCCTGCTTTCTAAATTTTGCATTTGGCTTGTCGGTGATATGCAGGATTTATTTTCTCAAATTCTGTTTAGGTACGCCTATTGTTTCCTCGTTTAGGTCAATCCAATTATTTTATCTGGGTGCCATACGCCGCTGAACATGCAATGGTATTAAACTGAAAATATCGCATTGAAGGTTCCATGTTCGCCGCTATATGCATAACATCGTTTGGGATGGAGCTACATTGTACTGTTTATTGGTGTAAATATTGAGTTGCAGGGCTAGGCGGCGTGGGCAGTAGAAAGCAATATCTTCCATTACTGCCCGTGAACAGGCTCAATCAAACCGACCCTGCTATGTTTTCATATCTGTCGTGTACGAATGTCTTCAATATTCCATTTTCATCTATTTTAAAATCGTCTCTTGTACGCGTGGAGGGAGAGGGTCTTAATATATTATCACTTGATGGTTTTGTGTTTAAGCACATCAATTTAAACGTTTGAACGTACCTAGTCTTGGTTTGGTAATGTTTTTCTTAACTGAGGACAGCATTTTCTTTTTCTAACGCATATCTTTCAAGGCAAATGTACCTTTCTAGTGTTAAATTTATATATTTACGTGATAATTATTATCTAATTTTGATAATATAACACTTTAAAGTATCATTTGTGATAAAACTTTTGAAATGAACACGCACTACAGTGTAAAAAGTTGTTATTTAAATACTTCAAATAAAAATTGCCGCATTTAACAATTATCCAAAGAATATAATTTGACTGCAAAATAAATCCAAAAATGGATTATAGTAATATTTCTAATTCAATTGTTATTTCGTCACGTGATGTTGTCGTGAAATTATCTACAACCAGTTGCTGCTTGTCGACATTTGGTGCGTTTGCAATATTTGGAACGTATATTTACATACCGGAAATCCGGAACATTACGAGGAAGCTTGTATTGTGCCTCACTGTCGCCGACTTTCTGACAGCCGCTGGTAAGTATCTAAGAAACATTTGACAAGTGTGTTTCGAAAACCGACTTAAACTTTGAATAGAATGTGTCCTCGGATACTTATGCCCCCACTGCTTCAACATTTTAAACAAAAGGCCATTATTCTAGTGGTAAAAATGCTCGCAGGAAAAAACTTTTCTTTATGATCATCTACACATTCTGCTTGATCATCTGTGCATTTTGAAAAGATCTGCCCAATAGTTAATGAGGAGTTGATGCCATAAAATTCGGGGGACGTACGTACCCGTTTAACCAAGTACCAATTAAGATGTGACTATTTTTAATATAAGGAGCATGTGCTTTTGCATTCAACTTCGCAGAGATGATTGGTTGGTTAAAGCTAATTCATTAAGACAACTTGTTTTTGAATGTTCATATGAGAATGTGCTGGGTCATGTGAGTATTCGCTGTTCACCCTTACGCAAGTTGTTTTCTTAATATTGAGATCACGACATATAGATGTTAGCAAAACACCATAAAATGTCTCGTTCATATAGGTACAAAACGGATTATCAAACAGGGGCTGCACATTTAGTACCAATAAGGATGTCTTTGTTTTTTTAATATGGGTACTATAACATAAATGCTATCTAGTAAATCTAAAGGATTTATTTACGAATCTTATGCCTATCTTCAAGTTATTGACACTCGCATAATTTTTATAATAACCATTTTAACGTTTGTCATTTCATAAAATGAATTCAGGACTTGCATATCAAAATCTGTATTGCCGCCTGCAGATCAGACTTAAAATATCATAGTTAATATCTGACGGATACATAAACTCGTGGCAACTAAACCTTAAACGAAGTTTTCTCGAAAAATATTTTAATAATGACCTAAGAGGTCCCTTATTTTCTTATCGTGGCTTTTCTTATATCGTACATGTTTTCTAACAGCATCTTACCTCGTTGTTGTGTGACGTGTCCTTGGACTTAAGAATATGTTGAATTAAATCACAACAAACTGATTAATTTATTTGATTGGGTTTTTACAAACATAGGTATAATATAAAGATTATATTGCACATTCATAATAACTACTAGTGCACATGTACAACTCGGTCTGGACTTTGTTTATGATTGGATGTGTTAAATGAAGTGTTATGAAATATGTAGAAAATTACAACTTATCTTCTCACATTTAATTACAATAAAATATCTCAATCTCTTTATTTTAACTTATCTTGCGTGTGTGCTTTTGTATGAAACATTGTTAAGCCGATGGGTGGGTTGGAGTTATTTCACCAAGACAACTTGTTCTTGTTTTGTGATATGAGAACCTGTTGGGGCAAGTGTGAGGTTGGTGCACCCTAGAACCTGGTTTAAACCCCCAGTGTCAATTTGATTTGCAACTAACCGTTCCAAGGCGGTAACCCCTCGGGTTCTCATTTTTGTAAATTGTTTGTGGTGTCTTTTTTGAAACTGATCATTTTATTGACCATGCTCTCTCCCTCTCTCTTCTTCTTGAATGTGTATGGAGGCTGTTTTTTAATGTGGCAATTTCTTACATGCATATTTCACCTTTTTTACTTGCCTATGTTTTTAACTTCCTATTATTATATGTGTGTTTTTGCAACATTGTCGAGTAAACTGGTAAGATGGAGCTAATTCACCTTAATCTTTGCCCAAGGTTATAAAACTGAGCATGGAAACCAGTCTCAAATCTCAAGCATCTGATTGGCTGAAATGTGGACCAGTCGCCATTTCAGCCAATCATATGCTTGAGATTTGAGACTGGTTTCCAATCTCAGCTTTATAACCTTCAGCACTGGTTCCTTCATATGAGATCCTGTTGGGGCAAGTGTGAGGTAGGTTAGTGCATCATAGAACCTTTTTTTAAACAACTCGGATCAACCGTCGGTTTCCGATGAAGTCGACACTGACATGTATACAATTAAAGTGATATTATTTTGTTTAACAGGATATCTGATATCCAGTATCGCCTATTTCAATAATACGGAAGAATCTGTTTGTGAAGTACAGAGCTTTATAACAACATATTCCAGCCTGTTGTCGTTCTTTCTCACTGTTGCCGTGGAAATACATATATGTGTATCTGTCGTCACTGGAGGAAATCGGACGTCTTCAAGAAGATTTGTCTTCGTTGTAAATCTAATCTGCTGGTTGGTTCCATGTATGCTTTGACTTATTTGGTCAGTGTGAACTGTTGCGCAATGGAACTCTCTTACACTATCGGCTCATTGCATGTACCTCTATTATAGGCTAGGACTAATTTCAACTACTTTTACTTTAACTCAAAGATATAGTTCACCAATTACATTTACAATAGCTTGGGTTTCTTCGGTTTTAATGAAAGAAAGTGAAGATTTCGGTTATTTGTTTTACCTCAAGCTTTCAAATTAATAATTTATGACTGTATAAAATAAGGCTGCCGAGTTTGGTAAAAAGATCTTGACATTGAGCCTTTCGCAGAGATGTAAAGTGAGTGTAAGGAACGACAACTCTGCGAAGGAGATTACATAAATGGTAGAGAATTATTAACAACGAGAACCTGGAAAGAATAGTTGCGAAAATAACAAATAAAAGTATAAGTTCAGTGTGTAATGCTCCCCGAAATACTGTGATTCTATATGCGATGTCTATACTGTTGGTTGATACATATTGACGTATAATACTATTCTGCCTCTAGCAGGAATTGCCACACCAAGAAAACACAGCCTCCCCGGGCAGCCAAACGGTAGAGAGAGGAAAGAGAGCAGGGGTTTATCATAGGATCAATTTCAAATGAGACACCACGAACTATTAACAAAAGGGAACCTGGGGTCGGGGTTACTACCAAGAACGGTTAGTGGCAAAACGCTATCCTGCCTTTTGCGACCTAACCTGATGTTGATCGAAAATATTTTTATTTAACATTTATATGAGAATAATTCAAACTTTGACTTAATTATGTGTTCTATGAAGGATCAATATACAGTGAAACCCCTCTATTAAGGACACCTAAGGGACTTAGGGAAAGTGTCCTTAATTGTGGGTTGGAATATAATCGAAGAGTAAATATCTGTTCTTTAAAAAATTGCCAACAATACCCGGGTGCCCGAAATATCGAGTGTCCGTAATGAGGCGTTTTACTGTATGTATTGTAGCGTCAATAGTCATCGCAGAACAGGTAGAGGACAAATTGGGGCCGACAAACAGCAGTGTAGACACCGGACCTTGGTGCTGGATAAAGGATGACCCGGATGCCAGAGTTTGGCGGTATATTACTGGCAAAGGATGGGAATTCCAGTGTTATCTCTACACGATATCTTTGTACATTCTACTTAAGTTCTATATAGTATGTGTTTTTTTCTGCATTATTTTGCATGCGATTATAAGTTGATAAGATCGGTGTAAAAGGGATAAAGTGATCCTAAGACAAGTCAACACAGACCAGATTCAAACTACCCAAATGCAGGCATGATACAATTATTAAAGCATCAAACACACGTTTACCCGTTTATTGCATTAGGTTTGCGTCTAAAATATAAGAACGAAGAAAATGAGAAATAACATAATAATATAAAATTGGGCACCCATATTATTGTTATTTTTAACTAAATTAATACTAATTTGTAGTAAGATATATACAAGAAAAAGAGGACTGCTGATATTCCTATAGCCAATTCATCAATGCAAGGATGGTTACACGCCCGTATTTATCTTCAGGCCATAGTTGATTGTTAACGTTATGATTCACTGAAAGAGAAGTACCTAATAATTTAATGTCAATTACATAAAGAGTTTTCTCTGTGAAATAAAAGTGATAATCCAGTTATGAATTATCACTTTTACTTTCCTGTTGTTATTTGTTTTTTTTTTGTACCACCAATTCGATGTTGTGATTTATTCTGTATTTAGACTGTTTTAGAAAGATGCACACAGAAAGACAAACTGTATGAACTTCTAATCTTATGATCTCCCAATAATGTATTATCGGCATATATTTCAGTATCTGAAGCATAGAAATAGATCTCTGAGCGACCTTAACAGCAATCTTCGGGAAGACGAAATATGTCTGGTTTGTGTTGTATATACTTCGAGTCTGGGGATCGGTACGCTTCATTATCTCTGACCATGGAAAGGACAAGATGGGCGCTGGTATGTGAGGTTGGTGCACCCTAGAACCTGGTTTAAACCCCCAGTGGCAATTTGTTTTGCCACTGACCGTTCCAAGGCGGTATCCCCAAGGGTTCTCTTGTTTATTAATTGTTTGTGGCGTCCTATTTGAATTGACATACATATATAAAACATGCGCTCTCTCTATCTTCCTCTCTTCTTTTTCGCTGCGTGGGGAGGCTGTGTTTTTTGAGTGTGGCGATTCCTGATATGCATATGTTGCTTTTTTTTCCAAAACTCTGATCAATCTGCAGGCCATTGGTGATCCAGGTCAAGCCTTTGGCAACTTCATACTGGTCTGTGTACTGGACAATACTGTGAGGTCGACGTTCAGAGAGCTGTGTCACGCTTCTTTGGTATCTCGCTCGTTGTCATCCCAGAACCTCGAAATCACACATCACACCCTGCAAACACGAAATGATTTGGACAGAGCAGATAAGTCAATTCACGACTCTGCTAATAGTAGTGATGTGAATGGAAGCATGCTCCAACATGCCAAGAAGAGCAACGAGTATAAAGGACTATCTGATAGTGACGAGTCAAGTTCCATAGGAACTCTGGGAAAGAGCACGACTGTTCAGAAAGATTAGCTTGGTCTGTATGATACTGTAAAACTGAGTGAAACACTGTTGTGAAACTCTAGGACAGTAGTGAACACATCATTTCAGCCCGCCGACAGTACACGAAAGAAAACTAGATGTAAAAGTTTATATTATTACCTGATACCTTATATAAATGTAATTTGGTAATTTTGACTGTTTTCTGAAATTGTAAAAACGTCCATGTTTGCGAACTGTTGACCAGTCAATAGTTTCAACTGTTTCCCTCGTGTGCTCTGACGTCATGACGTTATGTGGAACAGTAAAGAAAAAAATTGACTCCAATGATTATTTCTCCAAAAATAAAATGTGGTGAAGTATTTAAACAAATTAAAATTCTGTCAGCAAAATGACAGTTTCCTTAAGTTTGTTTATGAAATAACAGAGAAAAATAAAAAATATTGGCAGTGTGACATAGTTACAAGATTGCTACATTGAGAAAGTTTAATGAAAAACATATTTGCAAAATTATTTTCTTGTTCCTTTTTTTCATCTGTAAGTACTGTTAAAACAGTTATTGATCAGGTAATAAAACAGTTATTTCATATTTGATTTGGGAACAGTAAACAGTTGTCCCTCGGTGTCGGGGATAGTGTTTTGAACTGTTCTAATTGTTATTCGACTTGCCGTTGCTTAGGTCTTGGTGTGGAAGATTATGTTTATGAACAATAGAATTGAAAACAACTGAGATTAACCAATTGAACACCATTCAAAGCGTACCTGATTAAATGAAAATATGTTAATGAGAATATAAGCATAAAAGTGGATACTTTTTATTTTTGTTCAGTATATATTTATACACTTAGCAACTTTTCCTTTTCTAAGTATTCACCTTCGTACTGGGGCATTACTGGCTTGATAACTGAGCTATTCCTCTAATACTTTCAATAAAAATGCAATAAAAACTAACTGATTTATTAGAAAAATTGGTAGAATTTAACAGGTATAATGGAAAACTAAAAGATAGGCGACTACATATGCATTCAAACTGATTTGCCCCAAAAGTGGGTTGGACTATAAACAGTTATAAAACATTAAATTAGAATGAAATGAATTAAATTTAACAGAAATAGAAGAATAGCATATTTCTAGGTTCCAAATTTTCATTTATATGTACGCGTAATTCGTTTATTAAGTTGAGCATCCGCTTTATTGACTGATTTTGTGAATTTGTATGCTGTAGGTGTCAGTATTCTAAATGATTTTGAGCAGTCAGTTGTATGTCATTTTGAATGAAGTTTTACTACTAAATCAGTTAGTATTCATTGCATAGCTTTTTAAACGTTTTAGGGCAATAGCCCAAAATCAAGCCAGTTATGCCCCAGTAAGAAGGTGTATACTTAGAAAAGTTGTTAAGTGTATATTGGTCGTTTCGGTAACAACAGGTGTTTGTTCGGACGGAGCAGACACCACAAGTGTTCGCAAGTAATTTTTACTAGGGAGAACAGACAAGGACATACCGAGTATCGGTGATCTTTACCAGTGTTTGAATTCGTTTCATGGGAGGCGGCAGTGGACGATTCTGGGAAAATAATGGTGAAATTGTAATTACAAGTGGTCATAGCCAGTGGCAAGTCCAGTTTCTTCAAACGGTGGCGAGTAAAACATGTATACATACTTATATTTAAAGTTAAATCACTCAGGTTTGGAAACAATATCAGTTAATATTTTCATTGTAGATTGTGGAATATTTAATGCTTTAAGTGAATTACTATGACACTTTACAGCCCCTCAGCTTCGTGCACAAAAGATTAACAAATGTTTTAACTGTTAGAGTTTGTTCCACGAAAGCTGTTAATCTTTGCTACTTTTTTGTAACTGGTTTACTTTTTTGACACTTTTAAGAAGGCCATCAGAATTCCAATTTTTTCTTCGTTTCCATTTGCTTGCAAAGCTCTCGCTACTTTTGCTGTATATGAAATTATAACGTAAACAACTATCATAATATTGGACTTTGACCCAGTAGTATGTATCAACGTTCCATGTACACATGCGACATAACACAAATGACCCAAATAATTACTCAGAGGCAGGGATTATTGATTCTATGTATATTTGACTTTTGTCTTGAGGAGGTGTAAGATTAAGAAAAAGATGACCTTATTCAGTATCAGTTAGTCACTAACATTTCATCTTTCTGTTAGGTTTTCAGAGAGAGTTTATAAGGATGTACAGGAAGCACAACAGCAAGATTCCTTTGTCGCCACTTGCAGTAGAACACGATGTGCCGTTAGTTGATCTGTACGTGGAACCTCCTATGTCAGCCGTAGACTTACAACAATGGCGCGGCGACGAGCCAGGAAACCGGCAAAGTAAAGTTACCTTTCCACACAAGACTTTTCAGGAATAATTTTCCGCAATTTTCATTCAGTACGACGACAGAGAAAACATATTTTAAAAAATAAAAAAAATGCACTAGCTTAGAATCTGTTTTAAAGATGGGAATGTGTTAGTATTTCTAAGTGGGATGAATCCCGAAGTTTACAAACGTATTTTCTCAGAGATAATGAGCATTGTATCCACGGACAAAAGTGCCAGTAGTTATAGAAACACACCAATTCAGTTCTTTAACGTCATGCCTGGGTATAATAAAGTGTTCGCTTTCCAAACGCTTCAAACGAACTCCATGCAGGATATTAAAATGAACGATCATATCAATTGTTTTCCTGTCATCGAAGACGTAATTATAAATGAAGAATCGAAGAATGAAAAATATCTTTCTTCACTAGAAACGATAGTAAAGAACCACTGCATAAAATCGATAACGATTTTTCGTACTTAGTGCACACAGAATTTACGCAGATTAAATATAAGTTCATTGAGCACATTAGAAATGTTGTGTTGGCTCTCCGCCGTTGAAAGGATTGATTTAAACAAAACCTAAAAACGCTCCGGTGTTTAGCGATTTGGAACTTGATTTATGGAGATAATCAATATTTAAATAAAATGACTTCGCTGTCTTGAAAGTGCCTGGCTAATATCAAACACATGCCCTATCTGCAGAATCTATATCTAGATTGGTTTTCAATGAGACATAACGAGTTAAAGGAAATGTGTGATTACATTACAAATCGCGACATTATGACAGATATCAGGCTGGATTTTATCCAATGTGAAGACCACGGAGTTTCAGGCCCCAGCTTGTTTCTCCCGCAGAGTGTAGCGTACATTGAGTACTGTAGTATCATTTAATTTCGCGGGGGCGAATTTTCGCGATAAGCACGTAAATAACAAATTCGCTGGGGCATAATTTCGCGCAACCGTATTTTCCTATAAGGAAACACTGTTGAATGGTTTAATTTCGCTGGGGTTGAATTTCGCGCACTTGCCATAATGCGAAATACTCGAAAATCAAACCCGCGCGAAATAAAATGATATAACAGTAATTGCCAATGTCTGTCCGTCGTTCTGTCGGTCCGTGCGTGTGAGGTTATGGTCAGTACGTGTCTATATGTGACAGAGAAAAATGTTATATCATTTTTACTACATATGCAGTAAAATATCGCTTCCAAAAAGTTTTTAAAAAATCCCTTATGTTGTTAAATGTTTAGCTATTAATCATCAGTGTTAATCATTTAAAACCAGTATATAGATACTAAATCCGGACAGACAAAAATTAAAGATCCAATATCTTGATCTCAATTAAGAGGTTGCAAAATTGTAAATTCTATAAATATTTTGTAATTATGTTGATTTTGACAACTATCTTATGGTCAAAAGGAATGTCCATTGATTAAATGGTTTAGTAATTATTTGTAAAAACTGAAACAACATTGGAATTTTTGAGAAACATAAACAAGATAATGAGATTAACCCACTCAATAAAGGATTTAATAAGTGACCATAAGGACTCAATATGTTTGTACAACAAGGTTCACATAGAAATTATGTAGTGTTTGATTCAGTGTCTACCAAAAATTTGCCATGTTCTGGTTCTGGTGTATGAACATGCCACAAGATTTTGGTACACCACAGTCATGTAAAAGAAGGACACACTCTGTGCAGTGTGTAGTGTATATAAAGGCAAGTTAAAAAATATAAACCCATTTCTGAGTGGTCTTTTTTCTCCTATTCCAGTTTCATGCTCTTTAAAACCAGATATGCCTCATTTCTTCCATATGATTACACCAAACTGAAATACAAATTTAACAAAAACATTTATCAACAATATTTGCACTAAGCATGAATATACTTTCCAATGACTTACTTTATTTTGTAAGCGAGCGATCATAACATTATATTTACACTCAAACATCTGGACCCAGACGTATCTACAAAAGTTGGACACAAACTGTTTGACTGTGAAGAATAAATACCGAAAAACATGATTTTTTTCTCTTGGTACTGACTTTTGCTCATGCGCATTACCGTAATTACTTCGTCGATTTCGTATTATAATTTGAATTAAAATTTCAAGTTCAAATGCATTAAGAAACGATTAGAAAAAAATCATTTAAGATATGATTTGACAGAAGCAGAGTTATATCTTATGTATGCTTGGCTACTTAAGGTGTCTTTTCTTTATTTTCTAACAAGCATTCTCAACTAAATAATTACTTTATTTTCAAAGATTCCAAAAACACAATGCTCCAGAAATGCCTAGCACTAGCATTGGCATTATCGAAATTAGCATTAAGTATAGGTTATAGTTTATTTGGAGGCTTGTGTGAATATTAAACGGTCAGGCCCACTCTCAGGAAAAAAACCTGTGTAGCAGTCAGTCCTTGGGTGGAGAAACATGGGTTCATCCGTGGAAGTTCCATTTACCATTTACTTAATAAATAAATCGTTTATAGCATTTCAAAATAGTTAATATCCGAATCAACGGGCTTAGCCGTGTAGTTTGATCACGACCGACACTTCTCGCTGTTATATTCACTAGGTTATTTGTGACAAAGAGGAAAAGTGCAAAATTTAATTATACTGATCAGATGACATTGATTTTATAGTTCATCTGGATCTAAACCGCCTATATGAAAGCAGACGTATCTATTAAATAAAGGATTTAGCAATTTAAGAAGATTATCATAAGGAAAAAAGTCAGAGTTAAAAATATTTAAATGATATTCTTTTCCTCAGACTTTCTACGTCACGCCTCCTTGAATACTGTAGAAGATCGTTAACGAACTATATACTCGTACATGTCTATCAATTAATGTTCGAACAATATTATGGAGGAAATCGACCTATAGTAAACACATTTTGGACGCGCGACTATGTGAGAATTACGGTTCGAAATATTTATAAAATACTACATTGTCATTGGCTCAAAAATAATTTCACCCATTATATTACAATTATTGTTAATGCTGAAATCACTTGGCATTATTTGATAAAAAGTAATTGTTCATGCATTAATTAGCATTACCCTAACCTGATGTCCACTGTGTACCAAAAAGGATGAAACTGTCGAATTCTACACTGTAAGCAGTTTCAAACAAAAAGAAAATATCATTTGATAAAATTCATAAAATGATTAGGCAGATTATACGGAATCAGGGACTGTTAAGCCAAAGTTCTAATACTGGATTGAACTAATCCGGTAGTTGTCTCCCTTATGCTCACAGATATACTTGTAATCTAAAATGGACTGAAACGTCAACAATACGTTCTTAATAATATAGTTTAAGAATAAAAAGGAAGTGATTTCATATAACTTCAAGTAAACTTTGAATTTCTTTGTCTGACTATTGTGTTATAAATACATATGGTCTGGATATCGGACAATAAACAATCTGTTAATGCTGCTCTACCTAGTGTAATATAACAGAACAGAACTTTTATTTCAGACTTATGCATCAAAGCATCTCGTCATACAAACTGTATATCACAAAAACAAAACTTGCGTGTGATCACGTTAACATAATGGTAGATGTTGATAATTGTTTACATAGTTACATAGTTGTGTACTCTAAAATGGAGAATGTTCATAATTAACAATATTCTGAGAGGTTCAAAAGAAAAATGGTTTAAGTATATAATTATTTGGTAATTCTATGGAAGTGTACCTGGCTTGCAATTAAAACAGTGATATTTCAATTGGAAACAAATTATACAAGATCATTAATAATCAAATTGCGTCTACTATTTGCCTCTAACAAGTATTTGCATAAGTTAACAACAACTGACTTATTACCACTATTAACAAGTTCAATTAACTTAAACATACTGGGTCTTCGGTAGAAATATTTCTTAATATACTTTTATCTGATATCACTGAAACAACTACAAATTAGAACAAAATGATATTCATCTTCAACTTCCTGTGTGTTACATAACAGACATATTCGTGCATTCCTCGGCAGTCTGTTTTGGCCGTATCGTCCTGTTTCAATACGTAAACTGTGCGCTGATACACGTATTTTGGTAAGACATTTACGATTCGTCTTATTAAATAAAATATTCAAATATTCAGACATTCCAAATATATTATGTAAATGCGAATATAAAATGTTTAATTTTGTACTGTTAGTGGTATCAGCATGCCACTTTTGAAGAAAGCTATCAATGAGTCGTTGCTTAAAAACTGGTATAAATACATGTACTTTAACGTTGTAATTATCTGGGTTTAGCCAAACTTCTAAAAAACCGTTTTCGCACAATAACGCTTTAATATTAGATGCCCAAGTCTTGTGTCCGAGATCGCATAATTCCACCGATTTTCTGTAGACAGTATTAAGTAAAATATTATTAGAATTATGTACCTTAAACCAGTATTTAACTATTTGCACGTATCTTTTAATATACATAGGGTAACGACCTAATTCTCCGTAGACCGCGGCGCTACACGTGCTTTGCTTGACGCCTAAAAGCCTTTTGCAAAATTTAAGTTGAATCCGTTCTAATTCTTTTGATTTTGTAAATCCCCAGACTGGACATGCATAATTTAGTATAGACCCAACGAATGCGTCAAACAGCTGTAGCGCAATTTTAGGTGGCACGTCGTATTGATTAATATTTTTTGTTAACACGTACATGGCTTTTAGAGCTTTGCCAACTACATATTGACTATTTAAGACAAAAGTTCCTGTGTAATTAAATACGACACCTAAATAATTGAAGTTATCAACTACCTCGAGGCGTTCGGTGTTGTAGTACCAAGTTTCATTTTGTCTAATTGGGCCTCTTTTACGAAATACAACCACTTTTGTTTTTGCTGTGTTTACTTCTAAACCCCATTTTTGACAATAATCATATAGGTGGTCTTAACTTGTTTGCAAATCTTCTACTGAATTTCCTAATATTACCATATCATCTGCAAACAAGAGTATCATAATACATAAATCATAGAGCGAAATTCCACAATTAATATTTTTCTGCAAATACAGTTCTAAATCTTCTAAAAAGAGGGCAAATAATACTGGCGAATTGTTTTGTCCTTGTCTTAAACCAATTGAAATATCGAAAAAATCAGATAATGCGTTACAATGCTTGACACATGATTTAACTACCAAATACATTGCTCGAAAAATTCGAAGTATTTTGCCGTCTAATCCCATCTTAAAAAGCTTATACCATAAGGCATTTCTGTAAACGGAATCGAATGCTTTTTAGGTCAATAAATGCACACGGCAATCTTAACTTCGAAATCAATGCAGTTTCAATTAAATTATGAAGAACGAATATTGCATCTTCTGTGCTTGCCCCTTGCCGAAAACCGAATTGTGCATCAGATAACAAGTTATTTTCATCAAACCAGTTTTCTACCCTTTTAGTGAGAATGCGTGTAAATATTTTTCCTAAGTTACTTACTAAGGTAATACCCCTGTAATTATTAGGGTCATTTATGTCGCTTTTTATGTATAGGCACTATAAAACCGTAAGACCACGACAAAGGGAAATAACCGCCATCGAGTACAACGTTAAACATATCAGTCAAGTGACCAACTAAAATATCAATCGTTTCAATAAAGAACTCGTTTAGTAGGTTATCTATCGGACATGATGATTTATTATGTTTGATACCTTTCACCGCCGACCTAACTTCATCATGAGTTATTGCAACATTGAGTGATTCGAATATAGGGTCGTCGATATTAAAATCCAACTCGTTGACCAAATTTTCTATTTCTTCGATTTTAGTCGATCTTATATCATAAAGTAAACTGGCAAAATATTCCTTAAATCTATCAGTACCTATATCGACCGAGCTAATACCATTTTTAGTTTTAAAATGAATCCAAAACTCTCTTGGCCTTTTATTCCGCAAGTCAGATAGTTCTTTGGCCTTACGCGATTTATGCGCTCGTTTCTTCCTTTTAACAACCGTTTTATAAGCATACTTTTTATCGCATAAAACCGATCTATTAGCTTCCGATTTGTAAATATTAAAATTATTCAGTGCCTCTATGTACTCTTTTTTAGCATTAAAACATTCATTGTCAAACCAGTCGTTGCATTTATTATTATTTCTAGATCTATTATCTTGCAATGCGTATTCTCTCTTGAAATATGGCTCAGCACATTTAAGCACCACTGACGAAAATTCGTCGACTAATTTATCAATATCGCAAGGTGTTGTAGAGTGCACATTATTAAATATGCTGTTAATAGCATTTATATTCGCTATCAAATCTCTGCGAAAGAACGATTTGTATTCTTCACGCCAATTGTAATACATTTGTCTCGTCTCGGGATTAGGTGGCGCAAAATCATCATGCTTACGCGTATTAACACCAATGCTAAATGATAACGGTGTATGGTCACTAAATTCATTAAACGGACATACTTTAAAGTGTTTTATTAATGAGAAATCGATTTCTCTCGTAACCAGGTAGTCAATTGTGCTACATGAATTGCGACTGAAGTAAGTATATGACCCTTTATTATTATCGTTTCCTAATCCCCCATTTACATTGCGCATATTAGTTGCCTTACAAAACTCAAGCAAGCGAATCCCACGTGCGTTACATATTTTATCTTCAGATGCCCGTCCTCTATATTCATCAGGTATATAGCCTTCGAAATCTATGTAATGTAATAGGAATATTATGATTATAATTTGCAAACATATTAGGAGTTAAACATTTATATTTTAAAATATATTACAGTCCTTGTTTAGTTACTAATATCCTTTTCTAGATAACATCAAAAAGTTTGTTTACTAATTACCATCTCGGTCAAAATATTTTAGCCACAGGTAATTTCATGTCTTCACCTGTATGTATTAATTACATTCGACTCGTTCTTGTTGTTTTTAGGCAAGACGTTATATAACTGTAATGTAGTTTTATGGATATAGAAGATGTTCTTATGTCAATCTGTCATCTCGAACAAATAATACGTCCTCACGAACAGTCTAGAGAAAGGTATAAAAAAACAGATATTGTTCTGGATATTGAAGAAGTGAACGGCCGGACGGCCGGAATGGGCCACGTAAGGCGTTTAGGAAATGTCACTTAGAATTTTACTAGGAATATTTATACTTATGTGAAAGAACTATTTATGTTTTACAAGTAATAGATAAACTGTTAAAAACTGATCTACATATAAAGTAATTTTGGAACGTGACCAAGTGTTCGTCTTATTACACCCTAAGACCTTTGTAAGAATAACCACTACGTTACAACGTCTTCTTTGTGGCGGTCAGTGCCAGGATCTTACTTCTAGTGGTCGTCGCGGCATAACGAGGAGGAAAACTACTATACGACACAGCGCAGAAGAATCTTCCTTACGTCACGCCAGTAAACCAGAATATCACAGAAGTCAGAATGGAGGCTTACAGGTTAGTTCCATTTGCTTATAAAATCTTAATCCAATCATGATACACGGAACTGGTATTAAAATTTAAAAATGTAGGCTTTTCTTTTAAAGATATTACTGGGGAAGGGGGTTATTTTTGGATTGTAGATTTTTATTTTAGGACATCGAAAATGTTAGTAAATGTGCCGAACTCTTGGTTAGTAATTTTTGAAAATTTAACTGTTTTAGGCTCTATTTGTTCTTTACTTAGTAAAATATTTTCAAAAATTAAAGTGAAAACTTTACTTAAAACGGAAAAAACGACAAGTTTACATGCTACATTCATTCAGGTGAAATTTAACAATCTAAAAATCGTTTGCACACACATTTTTGTTGTAATTTTCAATATTTCTCAAAAAATTTAGGAAAATATTTGTTTAACAGCAACGGTTGTAGGTCTAATTTTGGCATTAACTGCTTAGTTGTTTTTTAAAAGGAAATAAGAAGACAACTTTCTGATGTCATTCAGTAATATAAATATTCCGAAACACTAATTGTATAGTTTAACTACCAGCTTAAAAAATAGAAAAATGCACAAAAAATAATTAAAAAAAAATAGAAAAACGTATTAGAAAAAAAAAGAAATTAAAAAGACTATTTTTGGTATTAATTATCAGCTTAAAAAAAAAGATGAGTATTAAACATATTTTGGTATGAGTTTTGTACATGAATGATAGGTTTTTTTCTCTGGTACAAGGTATTATTAGTAGATTATGTGATGTAACTGTCGCGTTGCAAGCGTTGAGACCGTTCAATCTTTGTTTATAAGTTTTGTTCCGAGCGAATCGGATATGTATATACAGTCCACACTCGTTGTGTCAAACTCGCTTAAGTCGAAACATCGGTTATCTCGAATTAATTTTACGGTCCCGGCAAAATGTGTTCTTATTTCATATACTATTACGCCGCTTAACTCGAATTCGACTTAAACAATGTTTTCATAAGTCGAAGTAAATTTCTAACCCGCCGGCTGAAATATGCTATATAAAATCATCGGATAAGTCGAAGTGTGAAACTTGCCGCGGTCGAACAATGCGTGCGGCTTCTTCAAAGAGAGAACTTGTCGGCCAACAAGATACCATTATTTAATAATAATTAACGATTATCACCTGTTCAGTAAAATATTCGCTTATTCAATGCATTCGGATGTAAAATATTCGGATTCGTTAAATTAATTTAAGTTTAAAAAACAACAACAACAAAATAATTAATTACAATAATCATTACATTGTGACAACCAGGACACTAAAATATGACAACAAATTTTAAATGCAAAGCATGATCCAAACGTAATATATTCTCCCCAACGAGACTAAAACACGAAAAAGCTCCAAATTAACGATAATGGGGTGAATATTAATTTGAATTATAATTAGTTTACGTAATAAAAATATAACGAAAGACGACTTTAACACTTAGAGTGAAGACGACGACGATGTTACACAAACACCAAAACTTTATGATTATGTTTTTTTAAATGTTATAAATATAATTAAGTAAATATATTTTTTCTGTTCTGTTTTGATTAACTAATAGATCCATTGAAATGTTCATAAACGAGTACTAGCACTCACAATCATGTCAGCATTAGAAACACACAGGTATGATTTTCGTGCATTGGCGCCAATTCGGATGTGTCGAACTTCGGATATCTCGAATTAAAATGTACGGTCCCGAAGACTTCGACACAACGAGTGTGGACTGTATGTATATATTTGAGAAGAAAACAGTAAAACGCTGTTGTTATCCGCGATTATGACGCGATGAATTTTAGTTGATTCCGAGATTACCGGAAGTCTATGTTTATGACTATGTTTATGCCAATGGCTATCATCATGCCTTGGCTATGTCTATGTTTATGTTCGCGTTTCAGTAATGTAGTATACTGATGTAAACCGTGAAAATGCGCGATAGCATTAATTGACTTAAGTTTTACGTATGCAGCTTTGTTGCTGAATCGATCAGCGGTAAGCCTTTTTTTTTGAAAATGTACGGGTATGTCTTCCTACATTTCGGGCTTACACATTAATGTGTACGTTACTTTTAAGCATTGGGCGCGAGTGCGCTAACGATGTCGACAATTTTTGAGAATAATTGTCACGTGACTTGTAATTTAGTTGTGCGGTCTCAACACGTTTCGCGATTATATATCACTGTCATCGATTTAAATCGTTGTGTGCTTGTATGCACGTTTTTTGAAATAATGTTATTGAAATGCGATTAATCGATGTTGTTTATCTTAAAGGTGTGCGTCCATATGCACGTGTAATTTAAGGTATTTTTTTCTGTCTGATGAAGTATGCTTGTCAATATAAGTATGTACTCTTTCTTTTAAAATGATTTTTCATTATTTCATGTACCATGAATAGGGAGTGTAGGGTTTTGGCTTTTTCTAAAAATTTTGTTTTCATTACACATAAATAGTTTACATTGTAACATATTTTCATTTCACGGCACAAGTTCATTAGACAGATTTTTATAAGAACATAACATTTATTATGATGATTTAATGGGTATTTATTAAATGGGGTTAGTAATGCCAGTGAAATGTGTCATTGTGCGGAAGCGGGTTTAATTGGCTAGGAACAAATCGCAGAGCATGATGTTACAGCTGGGTCATATTGCTCTCCCGTTAGTATGCTCCAATGAACGAGTCAATCATCTACCCGGTGGGTTAAGCAGAGAATGGAATTACCTTCTGAACAATTAACATATACTCAACAACAAAAAAAGTATCCACTTTCCTATCTTAAATTTTGTAAAATTTGAAAACGAAAACTTAGAATTCTGTATGTGGACAACTTTGCATTTCTGTTATTATTGCAAAAAGAAAAAGTGTTCTTGAAAATCTGCAGCCACAACTTAGTTATCTTTTCCTTTGTTGTAATGAGGGTTCCAGGAAAAAGTCAGTGATTCTTTGAAGTATTCACATTGTTTTGAATGAAATCGATCTTTCCACCTCTTGTGATCAATAAAATCACAAAACATTCATCAATAAAACAAGTAGTCCTCGATAAACTACGCTTGAAAGTCCAACCATTTCCAATTACCTCCCTTTAAATTGAATATGTAGTGTTTTGTAATCCATTATTAATTGTTATTCGACTAGCCGTTGCTTAGGTCTTGGTGTGGAAGATTATGTTTATGAACAATTGAAATTAAAAACAACTGAGATTAACCAATTAAAAACCACTCAAAGCGTACCTGATTAAATGAAAATATGTTAATTAGAATGTAAGCATAAAAAGTGTATACTTTTTATTTTTGTTCAGTATATATTGGACATTTCATATAATATTTACAAGATCGGATTTTCCAGCTTTTTCTTTATAGTGTGGATATTTCCAACTGACATTATCTTGAGGTTATTCGACAACATCTCAAGAAGTGTAACAGTACAAGTGACCAGAAATTCATCCTTACAACTATTCACAACGAACAGACGACGACGAGATGTTTTCACTCAAGCAAGGATTCACGACCTGTCCCTGGTGAGACGCTGATGGAATAAGAAACAACTTCGATTCCGTGACGCTTCCTATGATTGGCATGACGAAACGATTGTGCGGAAGAATCCTGAGATGAACTTGGAATGCAGGGCGATGAGGAAGCAGTACTATCATAATTCGTATCGTTCCATAATTACTAATACTATCATACGTAGTAATTATGATTTCCACACTGGTTATTATTTTCTTAAATTATGCATAGACTGCTCGAACAACTAACAATAACTTTTTAAGGCAAATCTTATATGTCAAATGAACATGTAAACCACTCAGTTCAGTTTGCTTTCGGTAAAATATGAAGGAAATTGGAAAAATGAGCTTTTTCCTAAAAATATGTACAATTTTAATTACAGATAAACTAAATTGTAAATGTATGATAACAATATTTTGTTATATACAGGTGCTCTACATTTTCTTTCTATTTACAGAATTTATATGCGTTTTTGAATGATACTCATGCAAGAAAAGGAAACCCAAATGACGCACGCAGGAGATCACGGAAAAGAAATCAACATGTACAAATGTTTGCAGAAGTGTTTTGACATTATGAAGATGTGATTTTCATATTCCACCGTGATATTAGTGACTTTCCGTGTTTTGAATTTTATGAAAATGTACTTATTCTTGTATGTCTTTGAAACCGAACATCACTTAAGGCATACATATGTACTAGTATTTATTATTAGGGCTCTACACGCACATAATTTTTATTATATTATATATAATATATATGAATGCTTCTTGCAGGCAGTAGTATCTATATCGTAACGAAAAATTAACATTACATTGAAACGGAAATATATTATTTCGGACTGAAACAACCACACAAAATGTTATTTAATATCACATACTTTATTTCCGAATTGAGTTTTTTTTCTGACTGGTTAATACTGATACAAAACTGATACTGCTGGCTAAAATATGTTATACGACCCTCTATCTTTTTTTTGGTTTTTGTAAAGAAAGGAAGGGATTTGTAATGTAATAGGAATATTATGATAATAATTTGCAAACATATTAGGAGTTAAACATTTATATTTTAAAATATATTACAGTCCTTGTTTAGTTACTAATATCCTTTTCTAGATAACATCAAAAAGTTTGTTTACTAATTACCATCTCGGTCAAAATATTTTAGCCACAGGTAATTTCATGTCTTCACCTGTATGTATTAATTACTTTCGACTCGTTCTTGTTGTTTTTAGGCAGGACGTTATATAACTGTTAATGTAGTTTTATGGATATAGAAGATGTTCTTATGTCAATCTGTCATCTCGAACAAATAATACGTCCTCACGAACAGTCTAGAGAAAGGTATAAAAAAAAACAGATATTGTTCTGGATATTGAAGAAGTGAACGGCCGGACGGCCGGAATGGGCCACGTAAGGCGTTTAGGAAATGTCACTTAGAATTTTACTAGGAATATTTATACTTATGTGAAAGAACTATTTATGTTTTACAAGTAATAGATAAACTGTTAAAAACTGATCTACATATAAAGTAATTTTGGAACGTGACCAAGTGTTCGTCTTATTACACCCTAAGACCTTTGTAAGAATAACCACTACGTTACATCTATATATAATACTACATTGTTGTGCAAAATAAAATCAGGCCTATCTCCTACCCTGCAGTTCCAGTCCCCTGCTAAAAACACTTTCCCTTTATTCTCAAAATGAAAAATATCATCACTCAAAATATCAAACAAATCTACGTCATATATAGTATTACCTGGGGACTCATCTGACCATAAATATAAGCCACACAGATACACATCATCATCTAGATCAAAAAAGTTCTTATCAATTTTTAACCAAATTATAGTATCGAAATGATTTTTAGCAACAGATATGCCCTTACTGATTTCGTTTTTAACATATATAACTATTCCACCACTGTGTCTCTTTGCATTTTTATGTATGTATTTTCTAAAAAAGTTAAAACACTGAAAACCTTCAATATGTAAAGTCGAGCTAGAGTTAGTCCATGATTCAGATAGTATAATAATACTGTTTTCTGATAGTACCTTCTGAAATTCCTCATCAGACAGTTTATTTTCCGTTAAACCATTACAATTCCACACAAGAATTTTTAATTCGTTCTCCAAAAAATCCATATCACTTGCTGAGTTGCGAGTTAGTTCACTGTAACGAAACGGCTGATCTTGTATGTAATTGTCCCCATTGTTTGGTAAACAATAGCCGTTTCCCGTTAATCCCTATTGACTGTTATCAATGTCAATTATCTGTGGTTCGTATAATCTTTCGTCGCCGCCAACTGTTGTTCTCGTCTGTCCACTGTCTGAGTGAGTGTGTGTCATGTCTGGTTCATTTAATATTACCGTGGGGTCACTATTTGTATCAATGTTAATTGTTTCGTCTCTTTGTGTTTTGAAAGATACACTATCTTCAAGAAGAGATCGTGCTTTGGTTTTTCCTGAAATTGTATCTCGTTTAGCAGGTGTCACTTCAGTGTTCCAGCTAAGGGGAGCGAATCTATTGTCCGTGTTTAGGCTGAGGTCGCGTGACTCGTTCTGATGCTGATGAGATCGATTTTTGCGAGTAAACGTTCTTGACCATCGTGTATTATTGTCTGTGTGTTGTATTTCATCTTGTCGTAAATCGTGTTTGTTAGTCGGATTTGCATTGTGATCGCGTCTATTCGTGTTGTGGTTGGATGGTTTCTCGTTTCATGCGACTCTACACCTGGTATCGGGTCGCCATCCCTGTATTCCTTGTTGTTAATTTAAAGTTTGTCTCGTATGAGTCTCACTTGGTTATTTTTGTTTTTGCGTGCCTCTTTCGCTACTGTGTATACTTGTTTTCGTCTGTTCTCCATTTCTTGTGGGTATTGTTCTTTAACGTAGTAATCTGTGTCTTTAAGTTTTATTGGTGCTTGTTGTCTTACATATTCTCTTTGTTTGTAGTATGTAAATTTTGCCACAATCGGCCGCGGATACAAAGCGTCACTTTTATATTTCCCCAGGCGATGTACCCTTTCAAAATAGAAAGTGCCATGTAGTTTCATCTCCCGTTCTAAAAAAATTTGAACTACTTCTTCACAATCCTCTCTCTCTTCTTCAAAATTTACTGCCTCTGGAATTCCAGAAAAAATTAAATTGTCTCTCATGCTTCGCCATTGTATGTCGATAATTTTTTCGTCAGTACTTTTAAGTTTCTCCGTAAAAGTCTGTTGATGGTTTTCTATTGTTTGTACTTGTCTAGTAATGTTGTTTATTTTCCTATCTGTAGCTGTATTATTTGCCGTGATTTCGTCGCACATATCACTGTATTGTTTTATTGTTTCGTCGTAGTCCTTGACCTTTGTTTTTATGTCGCTCATCTCAGAGTTTAGTTTCTCAATGTGTTTATTTGTTTTTTCAATTTCGTGCTTTAACATTGTCATTTGTTGAAACTCTTTCTCAATTTTTGAGATTCGAAAGTTTTGATTTTGTAAATTATTATCTATACTTTGCCACTTTTGATCTTGCTTTTCAAAAGCTTGTTGTATAGCATTTAACTGTTGGCACATATTTGCTGCCCAAGACGGGATTGAATTGTCTACCATGCGCACATTTGATTGGTAAGTACCGTTATTTGTTAAAGGTATATTGAATCCCTGGTCAAAGCTCAGCTGAGATGATAGCGGTAAATTGTTCTGCATTCCACTCGGTATATAGGGCGGTTGGTACTGGTTATGTTTTTGACCTGGCATACTTTGTACATTTTGAGCATGCATTGTATGTTGTGTACTAGTTTTAGCGTTAGGGCTTGTGTTTGAATTCTGCAACCCGTATAACAGCTCTCTAGTTTGACATAGCACTTCATTTATTGCTGTGCCGTTGGGATCACATATCTGTTGTTTTGATTTACTATCAGGCTTTTTCTTCTCAGATTTAGGGGGCATTCTATATAATTCGTTCTTTTGTCAGTAACTATTCAATATCCCTGTTACACAGTATACTCGATATCTAGCACATATAATATTCAATTCAGTATTCGGTTATATCAAATATAATCCGTTTATTTTGTAACTCAGTTTACTTTCAAGACTTACAAGACTCTCTCAATTATGTGCTATTTATTTTCCATCCAAAACAAAAAAACAGTTACTTGCATTTTCCCGCCGGCACACACATCGTTGAATTTTCCAGTATTATTCCAGATAACAACTATAATTCTTCAAAATTCCATTTTATATTCACAATAGTATTCCGTAGTATCCTATTTGTAGTATTTATATCGAGATTTCTAATAATTTACAGTCAAAACCACCGATTTTCGTACTGACAAAACAAATCCAGCTTTCACCGCCATTAGTCACGTAATCTTTCTTTTCAGACCATATGTATTTATAATATAGTGTTGAATATCATAAAGGATGAAATTTTCTATACACACAGTTTATGCTTGAAATTATGGCTGAAAATACAACAATTATTAAGTAGTGCTGTAAATAAACCACACAGTACAAAATGTGATCTCCTCAACCGAGGAGTGTCTTTACCAACTTAGGGAAATTTTCATGAGCCAAGTCAAGGTTTAAGACGCGCTAAATTTAGATATGAGGAGGCTGTGACAGAAATTTTGGATCTCAAATTTAGTTGATACGATTTGACATCCAAATATTAAAAGTCTTATTTCACATATTGTAAGATAGTTTAATGATACACAATATTGTGATAATATTAAAAGTAAGAGAATGAGCTGCAGCTGAGAATGTGAAGAATTCATTAAGATATCACTTACATTGCAAAAGGCGAAAACTGGCTAAAATTTTGAGAAAATACTCATTGCTACCTTGATTTTAGTGAAGAAATGTATTTATCTCAGGATGAACTAATGTTTGCAGCCTCAGTTAAGTCTAAATCATGTTCAAATTACCAAGCACATATTTAAACAAAAAAAAACCGTTTTAAGAAATTCAAGAAAAACTTACTTCCGGGTCTACTTTCGGTTTTAAGTCAAAACATGTTGATGTTCTACTTAATTTCTAACATTTTTGACAGATGACGGAAAAATTTTATAAAGAAGTGTTAAGGCGATATATTTTTCCAGACGTTTTTAAGAGCCATCCTAGAGTTCTTATGCAAACTGTTTTCCTTTTTGTAAGTGTATGTTCAATGGAAATAATTTTTTTTTTCAAACAACTTGAGCATCCAAACTTAAATGCAGCCACACGATACTATATTTCTACACGTTCATTGGTCTGCCGGTGGGAATAAATGTCGAGGTTTGAGAAGGTACATCAAAATCTTTTGACTTTAAATGGAAACTAGACCCAGAAGAAAGTTTTCTTGAATTTCATGGAAACCCTAACATTAAATTGACAAATTGGCACTTATGATTGCAGATCACCATATACTTATTTCCAGGTATGAGTTGCTTCAGTATATTTTCCATGAATTTCAGAGTTCTCATGCAAACGGTTTTTCTTTTGTTTTCGTATGTGCTTGGTAATTTGAACATGAATTAGACTGGGGTTGCAAACATTCTAAGTTCATCCTTAGATAAATATATTTCTTCACTAAAATCAAGGTGGCATTTAGTATTTTCAGTATTTTGAAATTTTTGCCAGTTTTAGACATTTGCAATATTAGTGCTCCTGAATAATTTTAGTTTACAAAAGTTAAAGCTAAAGTTATTTTATTACTCTGATGGAACTAAATAAGGTTTTACGCCTGCAGTATGACAGCCACATCTTGTGCTGCAATTACAGACCACACAGAAGGGTACATCTGTGTATAATGACCAGTCTAACTAAATAATGTACCTTAATCAGCACACGTGACAGGATACGTGACAGGACACGGGTGAATGTCATGCTGGGTGCCAAATATGCAGTGAATCCTCTATTATGTATGAAGAAAGAGAGCTGGTATATCATGTAAAACACAAAGGCATAGGTGACAAAGGCTATGGATTCAACAGATCTGAAATCCACTATGAGGCTAAAGATTTTGCATTGTCACTTGGAAAACCAGTAAAGTCTATTTTTATTTTATTGATATTAAAGCCAGGTGGCCTTGCTTAAATGGTCATGCCCCGACGCTTTCAATAGCTAAAGCCAAAGCTGCATCACAAGAAAATTTTGATAACAAAGAGTTGTGTTATATTTTATCAACAAACTATTCATCTGATCACCAGGGGCGCAGTAACAATATTGATGAGACTGGGGTAAGTAAAGAGCAAGCATACACCTTGACACCTCACACCGCCTCTGGGCGCTTGCATATTTGCAACCTTGAAGTCTATGTTCAGAAATAAATGCAAAGCCTTCAAGATATCAAACCCACACATGAGGCATTACTAAGTACAACTTGTCTTCACTTACTTCCAAGTTTCATGTCAAATTCTTGCGTTCTGACGATCTGATATCTGCATTTCGTAAGCTTGATAATACCCATTTCTTGAACCTAATCAGCATAACACTGAATGGCACAGGTTTCTGTACAGCGATATAGCTGTTTCCTGTTTAAAGCACCGATAGACACCAAAGAGAACTAATAATAATGATGTTCCATTAAAAACAGAAGCATACACTAGTTGCGTCTTTTATTTCTGAAAGTCTGATAAGAATACCAAATTGAATGTGGAAATATTACAGGAATTCTCTAGCTGACTGGAATATAATGAAAAGTGAACAGTGCAAAAAACTTAAATAATAAACAAAACACCATAGGAAACAATGTGCAAATCAGTAAATCTAGAACAAACAACCAGGAAGAACAGGTGGCAAGTACATCATGTTTTAATAAAGGTGTAAATGCAATCTCCTAAGCAAACTCTAAGAGACCGTGAGTTAAAGTAACTGAAAACATTGCAAACTGTCAGTTAACTTTTTTTTTTAGTTTTAACAGTTAAAATTAGTAAGGAAAATTATTATCTCAATAAAATATTATTTTGCATAAAACAAGTTTATTTCTTTAAAAAAATATTTTTATACAAGTTCAATATCCTGACCCCGTGCAGAACCTCACAAACTTTTACAATGAAGGACCGGAAGTAAAAATATGCTAAGTAGTTCAATACTGGTCGAAATATACATATGAAAACTAATGGATTATAATCTGAATATAGCGAAAGTTAAGAAGTTTCTTGTCTGTCTGGACTAGAATTTAACTCGAGGTTAGTGTTTTATTTTGTTCTTTTCTACTTAAAAGCAAAACGAGGTCCTAAATCGGGATATTAAAGTATATGTACAATTAAATATTATTAAGAAGTCGCCCCGCATTCTTAGCCAATCAGAAGCTGTGAACATTCAAATTCTATTTTACAATGAACAAAATAGATAGATCTATTTTACTAAATGGCTTAAGTTTCAACTGCGCATGTGCAACAAACAACGCATTCTGACTTGTCTCCTCCCCTTGTTACAAGCTTGAACACGTAAAGACGATTACCAAACAGTTTCTTTATCATGCATGCATTAAAAAAACTGGTCTAATTACAAATGCAATACGTGTTGATACCAAAGCCAACACCGATACACAAACTACATTATAATGCACTCGCAGCGCTCGTCTCGGCTTCTATTTTCTATAGAAACGTCCTTATAGACTCTATCATATACTTAAATCATGGAATGTGACGAAACCACGGATAACTGAAATCTAAAAACCCTAACATTATTTTGACGAACTGGCACTAAACATTGTAGACCAGCATATACTTATTTCAGGTATGAGTTGCTTTGGTATATTGTCCATGAATTACAGAGTTCTCTTGCAAGCGGTTTTTCTTTTGTTTTAGTATGTGCTTGGTAATTAGAACATGAATTAGACTAAATTTAGCTTGCAAACATTAACAACATCCTTAGCTTAATACATTTCTTCACTAAAATCTAAGTGGTAGTAAGTACTTTCCCAAAAATTCATTTTTGAAATTTTTGCCTCCTTTCGCCATTTGCAATGTTTGCGACCCCTTAAATAAATCAATAACGATCCCGATATATCTTAAATAAATTGCCCTGTGACCTTTAATAGCGCCTTATGGCATTACTTCTATTCGTTACTAAATATCAGTAAACATGTAATAAAAGGTTTTAAACTTTGAAACGACACGAATGTGTATTCTTGATATAACTGGCTAATTGATCTTTGCTTCTGGAAGTAAGGCAACAAAAATATTTTTAATCAAAGCGCTGAAAGCGTTGAAAGACTGTCGCGCCGGAGAATTACATTAACTACGCAGCTGAATGTCAACTATGGATAACATCGTTTAATATGTGCTCATGCTAGAAACTGCACTGTCAAACACTTGCTCACGACCACAGGTTATTTCCAAGATAATTTTCTCAGCTTCGAGCTCAACTAAAGCGCTAACACTTTTGCTTTGGAACTCGTATATTATGAATGCGATATTGTCAAGTCACTGATCACGTGACTTATTTGTTTATAATCGGATTTTTGACATCTTCATGTTTGTTTAAATAACATTAAATTGTTTTCTTGTTATCTTTGTCGCATTGTCTTACAAATGCTCGTCATCGTTCGTAAAAAGGTAAAATATGCATACCAGGAATCGCCACATTTAGAAAAGAACAGCCTCCCCACACAGTTAAGAAGAAAAGAGGGAGAGAGCATGGTTAATAAAATGATCAGTTTCAAAAGAGACACCACTAAAAATTAACAAAAATGAGAACCCGAGGGGTTACCGCCTTGGAACGGTTAGTGGCAAATCAAATTGCCACTCGGGGTTTAAACCAGGTTCTAGGTTGCACCAACCTCACTCTTGCCCCAACAGGTTCTCATATCACATGAAACAACTCCAACCCACTTATCGGCTCAACAATGTTGCATGCAAAAGCACACAAACATATAAAACATATAAAAGAATCTAATAGCATTGCAAAGCCAAAGGGCGGGTACTCGATGATCTTACCGAGACCAGAGCTCCTGGAGTAAAAACAGCAAGAACTTTCTTAATATGCACTTTCTGAAGCCGCACAACTATGGAACTTGTAAGGCGTAACTAAACTACTCATGAATATCCAGTTGTTTGTTCACTGTCGTAGCTGGACGTGATTTCACTCTACATTTGTTTGTTGGAGTTTTTGGCATGGACGCTTTAAAATTACACGGACACGTACAGATCACTCGGCATGTGTGGAATGGTGTGCTTGAATGAACTTGAAACGTCAACATTTCGGGCTGCTCTTGCGGTGACCACAAAAACCCGCTTTCTTGAATACGCTCGTGGTCGTAATGATACACCAAAGGTTAAGAACCGCGCGTCGCCGTGTTCTCGACTTCGTTACTTAATCCTGGCGCATGCGTCCAGTCTAGAAACCGTTGCGTTTCTTCTTATTTTGTAGAAGTTAGTGAAAAATTAATCATGGGTATTCGGCGAAGTTGAAGGTATCTCAATGCGAGAGTAAGGTAAGGTATGGTTGTGCCTCATTTTCGCATTCAAACAGCACTACCCTCGTATATACCATGGTCTTCGCCGAATACCAACAATAGAATCTTTTTATATTACCGGAAAGGATTTTTAGCAATTTGAAGCAAAATACACACTGTTTCTCGCTTCAGACTCGTCCAAGTTTAATTTACAATTTAGATCGTTTGGGAAAATTTCCATCAAAGAGGCGAGGTGGTGTGTGCAGAAATCATTTTTGCAGCAATCAGTGCAAACAGTTACCTCATACATCGACCATGGAGAAATTGTGTCATGATTAAGGTGTCTACCTTTGTTTTTCATTGCTATAAAGTCACCTCCGTATCGCAAAATGCTCCGGATTCAGTTACATAATCAACCAGTACAGTGAAATGAGTAGACTCCTTCTCCGTCGTTATCAGTATGATACAGACATGCGCAGTGAAACAGTCAATGAAATGAGGGGAAGAAAGTATAAAGATAAATGAAACTGTAATCTTTTAATTGTGATTTATATAACTTGTTAATTTGCTTTGTTAATTTGCTCTTTGTATTATTGACACCAAAATTTATCCTTGGATTAAAATATGGGCTAACAATATGCAAATAGATCTACACTTACTTTTTCAGGGTCTCAGTTGTCAGTTGCGGAATGTCTAGGCATGGGATTTGGCATTATTGGAGGATACAAAGAAATGAGTGATCTCAACACAATAAAAATATATATGACTTCACAACATGGCTGGCATAGTACCAACGCTGACAAATGGATCTTTTCATAACTGGTTGAAAGGGGCCCTTGGTGTCCTTTTTGCAAAAGAAGGCCTCACTGAGTTTGTCAGCACAGAATTTAGAGAATTTCATAGAGATCTACTAAACTCCATTTCGGCATCACCTGGGATTTCGGCTGGTACAACATGTAATTCCTGCACGACAGCCAATATTATATAAATATCACATCCCATTGGGGGAAACAGTACGAAATGTTAACCCGAGAGAAGTAATGTCAACCGAGGCGTTAGCCGAGGTTGACATTACCTTCTCAAGGGTTAACATTTCGTACTGTTTCCCCCAATGGGATGTGATATTTATTTTATTACACCGAACATTTGTTTTTTTTAGAGATCTTGACTATGACCAAATTTCGTTTGGGAACAATATCAAGCGCCGGAAGTCCAAAATCAATAATGCTCAATAAGCGGCTACAAATAATGATCAAAATGCGTTTATCTCCCTTGGTCAAATACGCATGCGTAGAAGTTAATTTGTAATCGGATTTCCAAGATATTTATTTTTAGATCCACGCGAGGGTGACATGATGCTGTCGCATATGTGACAGTAGCGATTATCTCCCTGTGACGTCACATTACGCTTTATAGTAAACTAATCACGTGAGGTGTAATAAACTGAAATGTCATACACAAGGCTTTTGCAACCCAGGTCACTGTAAACTCCATGATCCAGCCATACCGAAGAAAATTCCTAATCAACCATGTCCAAACAGGGTATGCGACGCTTTTATGATAGCCATACGAATAAAGCATCGGTATAAAGGCCCGTCATGGAGAAACACGGATGCCTGCAGTTGGTGTAAGGATCCGTTTGAAGTAGCCAAGTGCTACCTGCCGCCTGATGGGTACTTTGACATACATTCCTTTGAAGAAGCCGACTTCAACGGGATACTTTCAGTTATTATCAACAATAAGCGGTTCCAGAGTAAATTGGCGGCACAACTGGACACAGAACCAAATAACTGCACAAAGGTATGACAAATTCATTCGGTTGAAGACATTATATTTTTCTAAAAGCAAATTTGTACATGAAGTTAAGCTCGCCATGTGCTATTTCTTAGAGCAGAATTAAAATAGGCAGTGCTTTTTCAATTTCAGGCTCGCGATATAGGGAAAGCAGTTCGTCATTCACCGGATCTTTTGTTGACCGATGCTGATCTTGCACAATACATCATAGATCTTATAAATTTACTGACCGATACAATAAACCTTGCTTCTGATCTCAAAGCTCAGGCAGCTGTCAACAAACTAAAGGAGGTAAGATATTCTTCTAAATGTGTTACATACACAACGGTGCTAACATGGTAATCCAAAAATTTAGAAATGGTAACTTAAAGTTGTTTTAAAAAAAGAACATTTCTCACTAAATAATTTTAAAAAGCAAATAAATTAGGACACATGCGAACAGACAGAGGTAGTCAGTGTTATAATCATTATAACCAATTATGTTGGCAACTTTAATCAGCCTAACTTGCGAATCCTCTTATAGTAAGATGTGTTTCAGATTTTTATGCTCTGCAGTCTTGTCAGCGAGCACTTATTTTCTGCTTATTGCTGCACCAGATTTTATTCACAATTTTGATATTGTAATATAGTGCGTTCTTACAAAGTTCTCGGGACAAAGTACACGAACACTTGTCAAGTTCCAAATTTACTTTATACCTGTATCAATTTTTAACAGTTTATCTATTACTTCTAAAACATAAACAGTTCTTTCTTATAAATATAGCTTTTCTAAATAAATTTAAAAGTGTAATAAATTTCTCTTGTTTAAAGTTAGAACTTTAGCTATTTGCCTAGCAAACCCTCCTCCTAAAGGCCTACCCTGGCCCGTTCTTTTCTATTATACAGATAAATATCTGGTTTTTATACCCTACACTTGACTACTCCCGCGGAAGTATTACTAAATAACTGTATTTTCGTGATGACAGTTTGTTATGAAGAACTTTAAGAGTTTATGAAGGTTTATGTGGAAATCTTTTCCTAAAAGAACCTAGAAGCTCGATTTGTTTCTTTTATCTCTGTCATCCTGGCGCGTAGGAGCGATTTGAACATTAGGGCCGCAGAAGAGAGGATTTCGGCTGCATAATATTTTCATTGATGTGTCGTTATAAGAAGTTTCTTATTTTATAAAACATTATTATATGTAGTCATTGGTGTAGGACTTCATTGCTGTAGCCTATATAAAACGTTTAAATCATCACATTCTGAAATACTGCAAACAACAATAAGATTACGGTTTGTAAATTAGACGTCTTTTCTTTCAGTAATACATAGATCTTTATATGCAAAAGTAATAATTGTACAAAGATCGGATAACATAAGATGCACCAGTAATAGTGTTAGATCAATATTTACTAAATATTCATTAGGAAATGATGTTAATTTTACAATTATATTATACAATTTTAAGCGCTTTCTTCAACTTTGCCGAATGGTCTTCGAAATGCGACATTGTTTCGCGCTACTTATTTCGATAAATTTGACTGGGATTAGCTCCTTACTCAACCGTTTGTTAAACACCCTGACGATTTTCATGTAATAACGACGATCTTACGGCACGATTTTAATGTTCATGGCATTGCATAAGCGCCAAAAGAACCCTTTTTAAAACTTGGCCGCCGGGGGCGCGACTTGCCGAAAGATTGGGGCCGCGGCTCCTGCCGCCCCTGCTCCTTCGCGCTTGTCATCGTGTACTTGCTGATTTTACTCAAGAAGCTCTGGTCTCGGTAAGATCATTGAGTACCCGCCCTTTGGTTTTGCAATGTTATTAGCTTCTTATGTTTTATATGTGTGTTTGCTTTTACATGCAACATTGTTGAGCCGTTGGGTGGGTTGGAGTTATTTCACCAAGACAACTTGTACTTTTTTGTGATACGAGAACCTGTTGGGGCAAGTGTGAGGTTGGTGCACCCTAGAACCTGGTTTAAACCCCCAGTGGCAATTTGTTTTGCAACTGACCGTTCCAATTCGGTATCCCCAAAGGTTTTCTTTTTTGTTAATTGTTTGTTTGACATACTTATAACAAGCATGCTCTCTCTCTCTCTCTCTCTCTCTCTCTCTCTCTCTCTCTCTCTCTCTCTCTCTCTCTCTCTCTCACCCTCTCTCTCTCTCTCACCCTCTTTTCTTTTTCGCTGAGTGGGGAGGCTGTGTTTTGTGAGTGTGGCGATTCCTGTTATGCATATATTATTTTTTTACTTTATATCTATAAAATATATAACGTCTTGCTTAATCATAACAAGATCGAGTTGGATGTAATAAATGTGGCTAAAATACCTCTCAAGTGTACACAAATTATTTGATGCTATAAAGAAATAATATTACATGTGGTTACGAAACAATGCCCTCAAATCAATATTTTAAAATGTAAATTTATGTATACCTCCTACTATGTTGGTAAATTATTATCATTATTTCCCTATTACATTACAAATCATTACTTTTAAAATACTTTTACAAACACTTCCCAATCTTATTTTACAGCCGTGTTAAAGTCTTGCCTTTGTATATCACGTGATAGCATATCGTGTACATATTCTTTCATTTCATCTTTACAGTTGCGGGTTAATACACTGACGATTCACGCAAACGACATTACAAAAGTCATCTGTGATAATATATGAGGATCCATTAGCACGCAACACCAAGCTGTGTTACAGGATATACAGAAGCATGTGTGCGCTCTTAAGACCGCTTCTATAGATGCCATAGATGAAATTATCACAGCTAAGTTAACTGCACTTGATGAAATACGCAAAGAAACTGAACTGAAAAAGACAGAAATCAACGTACATACTGGCCAAAAGAAACAAGATTTTGACGAACACGCTGGCTTATTGAAGAAATCTATCAATGTACTCGGGGATCAAAAGAAGCAAGATATTGACGTGCACGCAGATTACAAAAAGCAAGAAATCGATCTGCACGCGGATCAAAAGGAGCAAGATATCGGTGTCCACATTAACCAAAAGAAGCAAGAAATTGACGTGCATGCGGATCACAAAAAGCAAGATATTGATAAACACTTGGATCAAAAGAAGCAAGATATAGAGGTGCACGCGGATCAAAAGAAACAAGATATCGACGTGCACGCGGATCAAAAGAAACAAGATATCGACGTGCACGCGGATCAAAAGAAACAAGATATTGACGTGCACGCGGATCAAAAGAAACAAGATATCAACGTGCACACGGATCAAAAGAAACAAGATATCGACGTGCACGCGGATCAAAACAAACAAGATATCGACATGCACGCGGATCAAAAGAAACAAGATATCCACGTGCACGCGGATCAAAAGAAACAAGGTATCGACGTGCATGCGGATCAAAAGAAACAAGATATAGACGTGCACGCGGATCAAAAGAAACAAGATATCCACGTGCAAGCGGATCAAAAGAAGCAAGATCTCGATTTGTATACTGATCAGAAGAAACAAGAAATTGCTATTTTAGGAAAGCAAGTTAAAACTGACAATCAAATAAAGGAAGAAGAATATGCAGGTATGTGTATAAAAGTATACGATGTGTTTTATATAAAAAAATGGAGATGATAGAAAGGTTATACAAACATAAATTACTTTCCATTTGATCGATTCTATGTTATATTTTATATAATTTGAAATTCCCGTTCGACTTTTATCAAGTTGGAGATCACCAACCAAACTATAGAGGTTGGCATATATAGCTCACCTGATAAACTTTCATTTTCTGAATTTGTTTTAATTAACACATACAATATTCTGCACAACAATAGCATGTGAAGGGATCAAATCTTCCTGGTTACAAACATGAAAAATAAATATATGGATTCTGCACGTTAACTTATCATAAAGCATAACCATGTTGTTACATACCAAAGAAAACAAAGAAAACATACGTTTGGGATACAAACATATAACATTGATTGAATCTCGTATGATTGCATTGTTAAGACCTCAACTGAATTGACAACAAAACACTTTTTATCTAGCACGTTAAATAATTCGACTTGCATCCACACCATTTCAAGCAAATGACCATTACAAGATGGCATATCCGGAATTCCGTTGCATGTTTATTTTCTTGAACTAGTTTACTGTATTGGTAAGAATATATATGTACGCTTGGTCATTCGTTTCGTGAAAAATAGAAGATACCAAAATAAAAAAGGCTTTTATGCAATTGGTAAGTTCTTAAATCACTATTGCGGAGCTCGGCACATCAAATCGTTAATGGTTAACCACATTTACAAAATTAAGTATGAATACATGTAGGCTATTCTGTCAGACATTGTCATCTTAAGCATAACCGCAACAGCTGTCAGTTTGCATAACATACTCAAATAATAAACAAAAAGGTTTGATAATGACTCCTAAACCAGAATTGATAATTATTAAAGACATAATTATGCGTGTTTTCACAAACAATTTCTACTATTAAACACAAGACAATAAACCTTTTTAGTTATGTTCGAAATTAATATATATGTAAATTGCATATTAAATGTAAAAACAATTCTAATGAAATAATTAGGGATGTCAACGGATACCTTTTTCGGTATCCGGATATCCGTATATACTATCCGAATACTATCCGGGTAACCGTAAAGATCAGCGACTTTGTCTTCTACGTGATGACGTCAATATTCCCGCCTTTTTTGACGCATAGAATTGAACTTCGGATCTACGAAAACTTGTCAAAAGATTCTTGAAGGAATAATTAATTTTGATGAGTGTTTTGTTTCTGCCAAGTGTCGCCGCAGATAATAAGCACTTTGTTACGATTGATCGATAGTCTTATTGATTTAATTTTAACTCTTGAAATATGTTCACGCGATTTGACCTGGGCGATGGTATTTCACGACGAAAAATGAGTGAACTCTTGTTGATTTCTGTTTATGCAATTAAATTATTAAACTCGTTTTTTCTTCTAATGCATACGACTGTTGCATTAAATTTTCAAGGTTTTTTCTGTCTATATGATTTTCTGCAAACAGTCGTACTTTTAATAATATTTTTTACCCTTCGCACATCTAGATAGGATTTTGATCTTTGCTGTGACATTGAGATTTATCTGGTATGTTCCAGAGACTATACATGTATTTACCAAATTACACAAATTAAAAATGAACAACAAATGCACAATATTTCATAATTAATTCATTATTATTTCCTTCGCCGTTATCAACTTTGTTTGATCTAAACTGGGTTAGAATATTAGAGGGTTAAGAATTAAGCTATACAGCGTTATCAATTTATCGATAGTGCTGTCTCGGCGCGCCGATTTACCTATGCGCAAGTACCACGAGAAAGTAAATAAAACGCTACGTCAACACGGTAAAGCCGTAACATAACGCGCTTCTGATGCATTTCTGTCGGTTTTTAAATTAGCTGTCGAGTTGAATAAACGTTAAAAGATTAAACATTAATTATTAAGACTGATTTCACTGTTGTTTCAATTTAGTATATTAAAATAAATCTAAGTCATCAAAATCATTTTGTATAAAATATGAAATATGCATATCAGGAATGGCCACATCCGGCATACACAGCCTCCCCATACAGCCAAAAAGTAGAGAGGAAAAGAGAGCATGGTATTACAATAATCAGTTTCAAAATGGACGCCACAAACAAATAACGAAAGTGAGAACCAGAGGGGTTACCGCCTTGGAACGGTCAGTGGCAAAACAAAATGCCACTGGGGGTTTAAACCAGGTTCTAGGGTGCACCAACCTCACACTTGCCCCAACAGGTTCTCGTATTACTAAACAAGTACAAATTGTCTTGGTGAAATAACTCCAACCCATCCATCAGCTCAACAATGTTGCATGCAAAAGCATACAAACGTATAAACATAAGAATTTAATAGCATTGCAAAGCCAAATGGTGGATACTCAATGATCTTACCGAGACCAGAGCTCCTGGAGTAAAATCAGCAAGAACACGATGACAGGGAAAAAAGAAACAAATCGAGCTTCTAGGTTCTTTTAAGAAAAGACTTCCCAATAAACCTTCATAAACTCTTAAACCTCTGCCACCGTCGTGCAACCAAAGAGGTAAGCAAAATGATCTACTGTAGATGGGTTAATCATCAGGCCTGCAGAGCGCTGTAAAATATCATGTTGGTAACCTTTCTTTTTAAATTTACAGATGGTTTTTACGAATAACCGGGAGAAATTAACATCGCCTTTTATCTTCTTAAGTTTATAAATTACATCTCCATAAAAAAACTGCCTGTGAAATTCATTGTTGCAAAAGTGATTTTAAACTGCACCTGTATTTATGAATTAGATCTGGATATCGACGATAAAACTTGCAAAAGGTTTTCCTTAATTTGTGATACCGATAACCTTGTTTTAAAAGTTTTTCTGTAATGCAAAGATTACGTTCATTGAAATCATTAACATCGTTGCAAGCTCTTGAAAAGCGAACAAGCTGTGAGATATAAACCCCGTCAGATGTTGCACGAGGAACATCGCCGTCTAAAAACGGAAAAATTACTATATTAAAATTAAAATCATCTCTTTTATCATAAATTTTAGTAGTGACGTAACCATTTTCAATGGACAGATTTAAATCAAGGAAGTTTGCTTGCTTTTCTGTAGTGTTCGCTTTATTAAGCTGTAGTTCTTTAGGATAAATCTTATTAACTAGTGACGGAAAATGGTTATTATCTATATTTTATAAGTCATCAAGGTACCTAGAGGTGTTGTTAAAAGCTGTAATAATATTATCTTGATGTTCTGTAGAAAGAGATAACATAAAATCTCTTTCATAACAGTATAAAAACAGATCAGCAACAAGGGGTGCACAATAAGTACCCATTGGAATGCCTATTACTTGTTTATAAATAGAGGTACCAAATCTCAAATAAATATTATCCAATAAAAATGTGAGCGCCTGGATAAGGTCTTGGCAGGTCCATGAAGTATAATTATCATAAGAACCATCTGTAAAGAATGCCCTGTGTTCATTACAAGCGATAAATGTTTTATTTTCTCTAGCAAAAGTTTTTTCAATGAGACTGGTTAGCTTGTCTCTTATTAAATTATGAGGGAGAGAAGTATACAAGGTGGAAAAATCATATGTAGACAAACAGAACGCCTGAAAATTATTTGATTTAAGTTTCTTCAAAACGTCATTTTAATTTTTTATAGACCAAAATTAATTTTTGCCAGTAGTTTGTATGTTGTTTTTCAATTTATCGTTTAACATTCGACTAACATTCGTCCATTTCCAATCAAAACTAACATCATAAATTTAATCATTATTTGACGGTCCCATTGTCAATGGGTCCCATTGTCAAGACCTTTGTTTGTTTGAACACGAGTGCTAATCATGTGTCAGATGGCCCCCTGTCAATTTCCAGTTCCTTTGTTGGTCAATTATCGGACCTCTGTTTATTCTGCGCTGCTAATTGACACGGGAAACGTTTGCCCATCTATCTGGACCGTAAATAACATAATTGACATGTTTCTGTTTAATGTACCGAAGTGTCACTTACTGGCCTGGTGATTAACCCTTCTACAGTTGATCATTATGCTTACCTCTTTGGTTGCACGACGGTGGCAGGGGTTTAAGAGTTTATGAAGGTTAATGGGGAAATCTTTTCTTAAAAGAACCTAGAAGCTCGATTTGTTTCTTTTATCCCTGTCATCGTGTTCTTGCTGATTTTACTCCAGGAGCTCTGGTCTCGGTAAGATCATTGAGTACCCGCCCCATTCGGCTTTGCAATGCTCTTAGCTTCTTATGTTTTATATGTTTGTGTGCTTTTGCATGCAACATTGTTAAGCCGATAAGTGGGTTGGAGTCTTTTCACCAAGACAACTTGTACTTGTTTTGTGATATGAGAACCTGTTGGGGCAAGTGTGAGGTTGGTGCACCCTAGAACCTGGTTTAAACCCCCAGTGGCAATTTGATTTGCCACTGACCGTTCCAAGGCGGTAACCCCTCGGGTACTCGTTTTTGTTTATTGTTAGTGGTGTCTTTTTTGAAACTGATCATTTTATTAAACATGCTCTCTCACCCTCTCTTCTTCTTGACTGTGTGGGGAGGCTGTTTTTTCTGAATGTGGCGATTCCTGATATGCATATTTCACCTTTTTTTTTTTACTATATTGTTAAACAATTACTCAAAACACGGGTGGCTCAGGAAAAAAGAAATACCAAAATTCTCCAATTACAATTACAATTACAATAATTCACAAAATGTCACACAATAAGCATAACGTTTAATAAACTTTTCGTTTTAATTATGGAACAAAATTGAATCAAAACAAAACATTTCAATATTTGATGCTGGAATCTTTATTAAAATTATTTACATCTAAAGAAAAATTGAACATTTCAAATTGTTTAGCGTTTTTCATGGATACCCTTTTAAGCACTTTACTGATTACGCTGCACTGATCACTCATACGATTAATAGCATATCCATAAACTAATTTTAGTCTTTTTCAACTTTTTCATGGGATTCGGAATAGATTGGCGTACAAGAATTCTGTGATTTATTAACAATTCCTGTGAAGCAAGTTCTGTGAAAATTGTCAAAATCAGACCAGACCTCTGCAATTAAAACAAATACCCAGTTTTCAATGGAATAAATCTAAAATAAATAGGTATAAAAAGGACCTATTTCAAGTTTAATTTCTATGAAGGATTTACATGTGAAGCAGTTTGAAAGGATATCTTACTATAAAGAAACCATTAAATGACATGGGGACATTATTTATTAATAAGAAAACAAATCGGAAAACATATGACCTGCTCAAACTGTCAGCATGTGTTACACATGAAACCGCAATTTTGTTACGCAAAGTAAAAATTTGACCAAATTTGAAGTCATCATTCCGAGATTATAAAATAAACATCGTACGTAAAAAGCACATCTTGCAATTAATCGATGAATTCACTTGCAAACAAACACAATTTTCTTAAAAATGTGCAGTTGTTTTACGTATTACGTGGTATACGTCGGCATACGCCATTTATGTGTTATCTCCGTGCGGCAATCAAAATTGATTTTTTACAACAAATTTTGTTTTTCACATCTTCACCGACACCGGACAATCTAAAAAAACACACCAACATTTTAAAACTTAGGATCGTTTGACCACTGAAAACCACGAAAGTTCCGTCAAAATGCTTTTAACTGGCACAACTTTAAATTTTATATAAAAACATCATTATGTTATTTGCAAATGCAAAATAAATGCCTCATTTTTGGATATTTGATCGTTTTAAGTAAAAACTCAAATGACTTAATTTTCTAGATTGATAACTTTGCTTATGTTGAACGTTGACGTTACTCACTTACGTCATTAAATATTTACGTAAGAGAACGTTAAAAAGAAAATTTTAGAATTGCATTTGTTTTATAAGTGCCCACTTATTTAAACTCTAAAACTTAACTTAAACGAAATCAATTAAATCGCAAAATCGAATCTTTCGAAATTCATGTTTATTTGGTGTGAAATATTAAAAACGTGTCCAAATTATCGATCTATTTTATCGAAATAAATACATTTTTTCTTTCGGAAAGGCTGTTACACATCTATCACAGACAATTGCATCGTCCCAAATTGCTAGACCACTCAAAAACCTTTGTCACAAACCAATGTGAGGAAAATAGAATTTTCTCATTGACATCCACGTTAACACGTTATGGAAAAAAAACAGAGAAGAGTGTGTTAGCTCATCGTGCCCAGCAGACCATTACGAAGCTACAGGAAGTTATTCTAGTGCAATGGAATGACAAACCACAGCTTTTCCTTTATATTTACATCAGACTTTGATGATACAAAGATGATAACATGATCACAACTGATAGCGGATGGAATGATTATTTATTTGAGAATTTCTTGTTTGGACCAGTGAGCTAAACTTGTTTTTATTTTTTAATTGGGCCAACCAGATTGAAATTTGTTTTTGTGGGTTAATAGGATATTTATAATCCTTCAATGTTATTTACAATATTTCGAAAAATTCAATCAAATTGTTCGGAAAATCAACATTTATTAAGTGTGCACTTAGAACTTTTGACTAGTGTATTCTTAAACGCATTTTTATCATGAAGGAAAAACAGCTCTTTGTAATCATTCACCGGTGTTTTAACAGGATTTCCTTGCTGGTCGCCGCACCATTGTTGTAAGTCTACGGCTGACATAGGAGGTTCCACGTACAGATCTACTAAGGGCACATCGTGTTCTACTGCAAGTGGCAATAAAGGAATCTTGCTGTTGTGCTTCCGGTACATCTTTATCAACTCGCTCTGAAAACCTTACAAATAAATGAAATGTTAGTGACTAACTGATACCAAATAAGGTCACTTCTATCTAAATATTACACCTCCTCAAAGAGAAAAGTGAAATATGCATAGAATCAATAATCCATCTACATCTAAAGACAACATTTTGTCTAAAATAGGAAATTAATGTTAGACTGTCCATTTAGGGGACTTTGCATGGTTATTATTTATATAATTATAAAAATGACGATATATCCTTTCCGCGCCCGAACCTGTTTTCCAGACGGACGTACCGTAACGTATTTAAACGTGACAAAATTTTGACTTCTCAAAAACCGTAATATTTTTTCTAGGGATGTCAACGAATATCCGGATACTAAGTCAGTATCCGGATACTAATTTCGTATCCGAATATTCATAAAAGTAAGTTAAAAATCAAGTAAAACAGAAAAAAATGCGTCAATTATTGCTGATAATTTGAAACCGTATATTGATCGTCATAAAACTGCCACAACGCGGTGTTTGTTTAACAGATTAGAGGTGCGAAAACTGCATCCTCATCCAGGTGGTCAGGACCATTGTTTGCTAATTATAATAATCCGCAAGTTCTATTGGTTATGTGATTGTCTGCCAATTAGCGCTGTCAATTATTGTCAATTAAGTATACCAAAGTCCCCGTAATGCTGTCACGTTCATTGTCAAATATCTTGATTGTTATTTTGCAGACAGAATAGTTGATGTCATTTAGATCTGGGTTAGAATATTATAGGGTTAAGAAAGGACGGCTGTCCGTCATTTGTCGTGTCTCGGATTGGTCACGTGACCCGACTTGCAATGGACGCTATCGATAAAATATACTCGCGAATTTCGACAAAAATCAATGTAAAATCCTATATTTTCGACAGCGTTTCTGGATTTTATCTGTAGCCGTAAGTATTTTTTGAGTGATTCCTTAATATTTTACAGTTGATGCTCAAATAATTATGCTAGAGTAAAGGTTTTATCACACGACACTAATAGTTAGAAACAAATGGCGGCCAGCCATTGTTGTTGTTGTTGTTGTTGTTGTTGTTGTTGTCTGGTATATCCCCTCTTCCTTTTAGAGGCGCACTCCTGCTAGCAGGATAATTCACAATATAATCACAAGAATCACCAGATTCCGCGGAATTAATTAGTTAAATCCAATATGTACATTCACACATATAGTTAGCAGTTATTTACACCATGCATTGTATGAGTCACTAACAAAATATATTAGGCTCGCAGTTAATGTCAAGTTTTATAGTCTGTTTCATTTAAATCATATAGTGTAATTTATAGTCAGTTTCAGATTAGACTAAAATCTGTTTCAAATATGTAAATGTCGTAAAAAGAATTAATTCCATTCAGACAAATTCGTCATTTATTGTCTACTTTTAAGGTAATTCATTGCCCAGATAGTACAGTTGCACTAATGATGAGCTGTAAAAATTAAATTATCATTTTTTCAACAATTTCCGGACAAACTGTTATTATATTGTTACAAACAGATGAATATTGATAATAACAGGAGACAATTGTTGAAGAAAAAGAATTTTGTTAGAAAAGTAATAAATGTGGTACCTGCTATGTTGTATAATCCGTGTGTCAAAATAAAGCACTTTCCGCTCAAATATATCAAAAATAATTAATTACAATATCCAGTTTAATGTTCCATCTAGGGTCAACCAGTGTTACTTTTTCAAAATAACTTGAAAATATTGCTCTTATAAATCAAAATCCAAACACATCATCCTTTGTCCCATGAGGTCACTCACCCATGCAAAAAGCATGCAAATCATGACCACTTGTGTTTACCTGTAGGACAGTTTAATCTCTACATGTATAACAATGTAAATCTTGTGTGATGGTATTTGTGCAGTGTTTTGAAATTCATAATAGTCAATGTTTAAAAAGTTATTTTGCAAAAGTAATACGGGTTGGCCCTAGAGGGAACATTGAACTGGATATTGTAATTAATTGTTTTGGATTTATTTGAGTGGAACATGCTTTATTTTGACACCCGGATTAGACAACATAGAAGGTACCACATTTATTACTTTTCTAACAAAATTCTTTTTCTTCAACAATTGTCTCCTGTTATTATCAATATTCATCTGTTTGTAACAATATAATAACAGTTTGTCCGGAAATTGTTGAAAAAATGATAATTTAATTTTTACAGCTCATCATTAGTGCAACTGTACTATCTGGGCTATGAATTACCTTAAAAGTAGACAATAAATGACGAATTTGTCTGAATGGAATTAATTCTTTTTACGACATTTACATATTTGAAACAGATTTTAGTCTAATCTGAAACTGACTATAAATTACACTATATGATTTAAATGAAACAGACTATAAAACTTGACATTAACTGCGAGCCTAATATATTTTGTTAGTGACTCATACAATGCATGGTGTAAATAACTGCTAACTATATGTGTGAATGTACATATTGGATTTAACTAATTAATTCCGCGGAATCTGGTGATTCTTGTGATTATATTGTGAATTATCCTGCTAGCAGGAGTGCGCCTCTAAAAGGAAGAGGGGATATACCAGACAACAACAACAACAACAACAACAACAATGGCTGGCCGCCATTTGTTTCTAACTATTAGTGTCGTGTGATAAAACCTTTACTCTAGCATAATTATTTGAGCATCAACTGTAAAATATTAAGGAATCACTCAAAAAATACTTACGGCTACAGATAAAATCCAGAAACGCTGTCGAAAATATAGGATTTTACATTGATTTTTGTCGAAATTCGCGAGTATATTTTATCGATAGCGTCCATTGCAAGTCGGGTCACGTGACCAATCCGAGACACGACAAATGACGGACAGCCGTCCTTTCTTAACCCTATAATATTCTAACCCAGATCTAAATGACATCAACTATTCTGTCTGCAAAATAACAATCAAGATATTTGACAATGAACGTGACAGCATTACGGGGACTTTGGTATACTTAATTGACAATAATTGACAGCGCTAATTGGCAGACAATCACATAACCAATAGAACTTGCGGATTATTATAATTAGCAAACAATGGTCCTGACCACCTGGATGAGGATGCAGTTTTCGCACCTCTAATCTGTTAAACAAACACCGCGTTGTGGCAGTTTTATGACGATCAATATACGGTTTCAAATTATCAGCAATAATTGACGCATTTTTTTCTGTTTTACATGATTTTTAACTTACTTTTATGAATATTCGGATACGAAATTAGTATCCGGATACTGACTTAGTATCCGGATATTCGTTGACATCCCTAGAAAAAATATTACGGTTTTTGAGAAGTCAAAATTTTGTCACGTTTAAATACGTTACGGTACGTCCGTCTGGAAAACAGGTTCGGGCGCGGAAAGGATATATCGTCATTTTTATAATTATATAAATAATAACCATGCAAAGTCCCCTAAATGGACAGTCTAACATTAATTTCCTATTTTAGACAAAATGTTGTCTTTAGATGTAGATGGATTATTGATTCTATGCATATTTCACTTTTCTCTTTGAGGAGGTGTAATATTTAGATAGAAGTGACCTTATTTAGTATCAGTTAGTCACTAACATTTCATTTATTTGTAAGGTTTTCAGAGCGAGTTGATAAAGATGTACCGGAAGCACAACAGCAAGATTCCTTTATTGCCACTTGCAGTAGAACACGATGTGCCCTTAGTAGATCTGTACGTGGAACCTCCTATGTCAGCCGTAGACTTACAACAATGGTGCGGCGACCAGCAAGGAAATCCTGTTAAAACACCGGTGAATGATTACAAAGAGCTGTTTTTCCTTCATGATAAAAATGCGTTTAAGAATACACTAGTCAAAAGTTCTAAGTGCACACTTAATAAATGTTGATTTTCCGAACAATTTGATTGAATTTTTCGAAATATTGTAAATAACATTGAAGGATTATAAATATCCTATTAACCCACAAAAACAAATTTCAATCTGGTTGGCCCAATTAAAAAATAAAAACAAGTTTAGCTCACTGGTCCAAACAAGAAATTCTCAAATAAATAATCATTGCATCCGCTATCAGTTGTGATCATGTTATCATCTTTGTATCATCAAAGTCTGATGTAAATATAAAGGAAAAGCTGTGGTTTGTCATTCCATTGCACTAGAATAACTTCCTGTAGCTTCGTAATGGTCTGCTGGGCACGATGAGCTAACACACTCTTCTCTGTTTTTTTTCCATAACGTGTTAACGTGGATGTCAATGAGAAAATTCTATTTTCCTCACATTGGTTTGTGACAAAGGTTTTTGAGTGGTCTAGCAATTTGGGACGATGCAATTGTCTGTGATAGATGTGTAACAGCCTTTCCGAAAGAAAAAATGTATTTATTTCGATAAAATAGATCGATAATTTGGACACGTTTTTAATATTTCACACCAAATAAACATGAATTTCGAAAGATTCGATTTTGCGATTTAATTGATTTCGTTTAAGTTAAGTTTTAGAGTTTAAATAAGTGGGCACTTATAAAACAAATGCAATTCTAAAATTTTCTTTTTAACGTTCTCTTACGTAAATATTTAATGACGTAAGTGAGTAACGTCAACGTTCAACATAAGCAAAGTTATCAATCTAGAAAATTAAGTCATTTGAGTTTTTACTTAAAACGATCAAATATCCAAAAATGAGGCATTTATTTTGCATTTGCAAATAACATAATGATGTTTTTATATAAAATTTAAAGTTGTGCCAGTTAAAAGCATTTTGACGGAACTTTCGTGGTTTTCAGTGGTCAAACGATCCTAAGTTTTAAAATGTTGGTGTGTTTTTTTAGATTGTCCGGTGTCGGTGAAGATGTGAAAAACAAAATTTGTTGTAAAAAATCAATTTTGATTGCCGCACGGAGATAACACATAAATGGCGTATGCCGACGTTGACCACGTAATACGTAAAACAACTGCACATTTTTTTTCAAATAATAATTATTGTTCGATCATATTTAACATAATGTCAAACTTTCTTTTAATAACGATAATTTTACTTTGGGATATTCAACATTAAAAAGTGTGCACTTAGAACTTTTGACCAGTGTATTTACATTACAGCTAATGCCGGAGTAGGCAAGACGTCATTTTCTTGTCATTTGTGTATGACATGGTGCCAGGCACATGATCCCGAGATGCATCTGTCGCATCACTTCCGCACAGAAAATGTACAAGCCTTGAAGTGCTTTGAATTTGTGTTCTTGATTCCTCTAAGGGAAGCTCAAAGATCGTTATGTGACGTTGATAAGTTTATATATGAATTAGTTCAAAATCGTCTGCCAAACTTAAAAACTAGCTGTGAACTTGTGGATGACATACTTAAGTGTAAATCTTGTTTAGTAATTTTGGATGGGCTGGACGAATGGGTCCATCCTAAATGCGAAAAATCACATAAGAAGAGCGATATTCCTCATGCGAAATGTTGGAGCGGCAGTACGATAGTAACAACATCCCGTCCGTGGAAATTCGACGTTATACGATTGCCATCAAGCGAAGTGGACCGCCATGTTGAAATTTATGAACTCGATAGAAAGTTACTTAACGATAGGCCGGCTTCAAACAAACCGGAAATGAAGATGGCTGACTTTCATCTAGCTACTTCCGGTCTGAATCTTGGGAATCTCAGTGATAACCCGTACATTAACTTACAAATCGTGTCTTTATGGCATGACGGGGAAAGCATAGGGCGGTCAAAATGTGAAATATTCACAAACATTGTAGAACTTACTTTAGAGCGGGGTTTAGCAAAAAAATGGCCCAGGACCTATTTCAGCTGTGACACCCGTAATCTGCAAAAAGCCAAAAAGTTTAATATGTAGAGATCAGTGTCATAAACATTTCGCTCTTTTGTACAATCTCGGAAAGTTGGCATTCTTTGCTTTGTTTGGAATTGAACAAGAGTCGGCGTTGATCATTGATAGATCGGTAGCATTACAATATCTAGACTCAGAGGAAGAATTAGAATTCTGCTTAAAACTTGGACTACTTTCACAAAACAAAGACTATAGGTTTGTGTCCCGTCAACAAAGCAAAATTGCATTTCAACACAAGACTTTTCAGGAATATTTTTCGGCATTGTACATTCAGTCAGACATAGAGAGAAAAACGCGCGCGAACAAATTATAAAAAACTGCAATAGTTTGAAATCTGTTTTGGAGATGGGGAATGTGTTCTCATTTCTAAGTGGAATGAATCCCGAAGTTTACAATTGTATGTTCGCAGAGATAACAGACATTTTTTCAACGGACAAAACTGTCAGTATTTATAGGGACAACGCGTTCCCGTTCAACAAAATCAAAGTGGATTATAAAAGTGTGTTTGCCTTTCAAACGCTTCAAAAAGTCTGCATGAAGGAAATCAAAATGAACGGACATATCGACTGTTTTCCTCCGATCGAAGATGTTATTATAAATGAAGAATCAAAGAATGAACAATATCTCTCTTTACTAGTACCGATAGTAAGTAACCACTGTGGCCGTATTAAGTCGTTAATGATTCATCGTACGGAGGACACAGAGTGCGCACAGATTGTACACAGATTGAATATAAGGTCATTGAGCACATTAGAAATGTTGGTTTTGTACTCCGCCGTTGAAAGAGATGATTTAGAACATTTACTTAAACAAAATTTGAAAACACTCCGGTGTTTAGCGATTTATAACGAATGTTTTAGAGATAATCAATACTTCCTTAAAATGACATCGCTGTCTCGAAAGTGCCTGGCTAATATCATTATCATGCCCGATCTGCAAACACTACATCTAAGTTGTTTTTCAATGAAACATAACATGTTGAAGGAACTGTTTGATTACATTACAAATCGTGACATTATGACAGGTATCATGCTTGATCATATTTCCTGTAAAGACCACGGAGACTCCTGCTCTGGCTTAGTGTTAGACCTGTCACGCCATGTTCATCTACGGAGTCTTGGTCTACACAGAGTGCGCATACATCAGTTACACCTGAATACTGAACGACTTGAGAACTGTAGAATCGGACTATTACCGACTGGTGTAGCTTCATCCTGGCTAAGGAAAATAGCAGCTAGTCCAGTGATACATACGTTACGGTGTGTTTCTCTTGCCGCTGAGGATTTATCCACATTGATAGAGATTCTTCTAACTTTATATCATTTAAAGGAATTAGTTATTCGTAAGCTGTCTCTTGGTGATTTACAGCTCCCAATATCACCTGACATGAACAGTTTACATCGCGTAGATCTGTTTCGTGTATCAATAAAGTGTTCAGTACTGAGAGATCTAGTCGATAGTGTCAGTCGCCTTGCTCAATCTGTCGTCGTCAGACTGGAGAGCTGTACAGTGACTCCTCCTGAAGAGTACAATACGATAAAAACAGAAATAAAAACTTCAAAGAAGTTTCATGTTCAGTTTGACGGTATGAACAAATGGAAACATGAGGAATTCAGTTTTTCAAAACTGTAAGCAACAAGTATTAATAGTTTATACACTCAATAAAGCAAGCTTCTATCTCTAGCTTCAATGACCTTATTTTTACATCAACATGTTTAATAAAACATTATTGAAATATGTTTTTTAAGAGTAAAGAGTCGTCTGCTGTTAGTGCAAAGTTACAATTTCTAACATATCTTCGGTTCGGGGGGTTCGTACGAAGCACCCTTATTTCCGATTTTTTCCCGGGTGGTTCGAGGTTCGAAGTTTGTGGGAACCTATCACTATGATTGGTTTACAGATAGAAATCGAAAGCCAGTTGGATGGTAAATTGTTTAATTTAGCGACAAATATGCGGCATCCGTGGTGGTCTGTGTGTCAAAACTTGGACTTCGTGCATCTTGCGCATCTCTCGTCACGGGCATTCGATAAAACACAGAAAAGGTGACCTTTTCCAATCAACGTTACAGTCTGTGCTATAGAATTCTACATTTATTCAAACGCTGTATTCGCAATTTTAGATTTTTATGCATTGTTTAGTTTTTGTCCGGGAAAACGAAATATCAAAGAGAAATGGCCATGAGTTCCAGGATTTAGCTCCACAATCTTAACACAATCGTTTCTACTTAAATTGTTCTCTTACATAAAATTGAAGTGCGACAGTAGGGACTGAATTTTATGCCGTTCATGAAAATAAAGCATTAACATTCGAAAAATCCTCGACCGTAACATACTTACATGTAATATCTTTCGAAGATTATATCGGCGCCGCTCCGTATTTTTCCTTATTGTTTCAAAATTAAGAACGAGATTACTTGATTAAAAGACTTCTTACACAACATTTCTAAGCAAATTTTAAGTTTATAAAAACAAGAGATTTTATTAATTCTGACAAAATTTTACCTGACTATCAGGAAAGCTGAGCGGATTAATCGCAGAATGTTCTGATACTTAGTGAGAAAGATTCCAAACATTGTATGGTAGTTGAGCTGTTCAAAATCAATTAGAAAAATTAAATAGATGAAAATTGAACTTTGAAAGTCATCGAACACGACAAATATGAAAATATTGCAGGCTCGGTTTAATTGAGCCTGTTCATGGACAGTTATGGAAATGCATATTCCTGCCCACGCCGCCTAGGTCGGGTTGAGCGCAACCCAATATTTACACCAATAAACAGTACAATTTTGACCATTCCAAACGGTTAAGTAACCGTTTTATTTCTTTACTCCAATAATCCATAAAAAAAACAGTATTTGTACCAACATTAAAGTGTATATAATTTCAGACGGTAAAACATGTGGATGCTTTCTTTCTCCATAAACAGTGTACATGAATACTTTACGTTTAAAGTAAAGCCATCACTAAAGTTGACTCTTGACTCGGCAAATTAACGTTCATAAAATTATTTCATGCAAATTGATACAAAAGATATCGATATTGAACATTTTGTCAATTAAGAAACCAGGTATCTCACTGCTAATTTCACTCTCTAAACCCCATCCCTCCACAAACGGTTATTTGGTTACAGAATTTGGCTCCAGTGCATTGAAAATGGCTCCAACATTTTTCAGCTGTCGAAAGTCTTGGTAACAAACTTGGAATCCTGAACTTCAAGTATTTCGAGCAGTCAAAGTTTCTCTAATGAACAATTCGAGTCGAAACAAATCTTCTCAAGATGCAAATAATGAGGTAGAGTAGACCTATTTAGATCCGAGTGCTTACAATTGCATCACTTCTGTTTATAAGAAAATAACTAAAATCTAGTATGAAAGAGTAGTTCAAAACCTGCTATAAAATCCCCACAAAATAATCAGAATGCAGAATTCGGCATATAAATTTTCACGAGAGCATCCGCCGACTCCACCGATTATTTAAGCCTCTTACATTTCCTTTTGTATGAATATGTCCCCTTTGTATGTGTTGGAGTAACGATCGAGTTCAGTGACAAATTAACGCTGTTAAAAATTATGAGTCGCGCGTTGAACCCCCTTGCCGAAATCCTGCACCCGCCCCTGCAATGCAATATACAGATTACTAATCTATTGCTCCATATAATGGTGAAAAGGTAAATCATGTAGATCTGGAATACCCTGAAAACACAGCCTCCCTTTCAGCCAAAAAGCAGTGAGGAAAAAAGAGCAAGGCTTACAGTGACCAATTTAATTTCAATTATGAAACCTCTACCAGTTAACATAAAAAATAATCTAGATGTGTTACCGCCTTGGAACGGTAGGTGCCAACAATATGTCGGATCAGTGATGCCATAAGGTGCGCAGTCAACAGGAATGTTTGACTGTTTTGTAAAATTATTAAAAATAAATGCATGAAATTACAGTTATCGGTTAAAGACAATTAAATAGATTGTTAGGACGATAATAACAAACAGGAAGTCCGAAGTTTGTGGGTATGGCACAAAAGAAAGCAAGACTGGCTTTTTTGAGTGGCCAGTGAGTTTAGAAATTAAAAATCAGACGCAAATCGCATGGCTTAAACCTTTGAACTTCATTGCTGACCTTAACACGAGTTGACAAGGTGCATGTTTTATGTTTATGGGGTGAACATTTCACCGAAGTTTTTTAAAATTCCTTTATTCAACAGACAAAAAATCTGGATAGATGTACAGACAATATCCCTCTACGACTATATGCACCGAGTCCAATCGTTCACTATAGGTCCCAGGAGGAGAACGCATGGATAGACCTCTTTTTCAGGAGGGAATTGGGTACTGTGGTAAGTAAATCGTCTCGCATTTCTTTAGTAATGCATATATCAGATTAAGACATTGCCTATGCTGATCTCCTATATTTACTCTAAACAATGGTCATCTCACATTCGCCAAACTTTCGGTATCTTCTGAGAACATTCTCCACAACTGCACTAGATAATCGCAAAAAATGGCAAAATCGCTCTTTAAAAGCCAATATTTTGATAATTAAGCAAAGTTCTGAGCATTTGTTTCGTTCTAAATATTCGTTTTACTTTTGTCTTCATATGCCATAAGCCTCCACAATTTTAAAGTCGTTTTAGAAGGATTTAGACCACAAGTTAGAAAATTTTCAAAATGAACGCATGGGTAGAAGTTTTCATCAATTTTCCAAATGAACGCATGGGCAGGAGGCATTTTAGAAATCCACGTTTTTTCGTTAATATCCCACATCAAATCGACTTTTTTGGCTGTTATATTTCACAGTATTTCATTCTGAACTGCTAAAATATCATTAAGATCAGTCTGTATTTTCGTATCGGTAATAAGCGATACCATAGGGCCTATATAGTTTTTGAGATTAACGTGGAATTATTTATCATGCTAACGAAACTTCTGACATCTTATCATAACTCCTATACTTCCCATGATGATTCATTATTCTCTGCTTCAGATGTAAAATTTGATATTCATTTCCTGTAAAGACCACGGTGATATGGCTGATATGGAACTATTTATAAATTAGCTACATATATGTGAATAATAGAAAATGGTTATCCACCTTTAAGCCACCCTTAACATATGTCATTCATAGAGTAAATCTGTTGCAAACAACAAATACTGTTATCAACAAACTAGCATTAAAGGTTGCAGAACATTAAATCGTTCAGTATTCCTCCGTGGTCGAACGAAGTCCATTTAAATACATGATATTTTTGTCTTTATCTGGGGATTCTTAACCCTTATAAATCGGCCTGTTTGTGACTTGGTTGTAGGTACAACATCAGGAAAATAAACAAAAGCAATTTCAAGCCTATAATATTATCTTGTTTGATAGAGGCGGACTAGTTCCGGAACAGCGGAGGTATATTTTTGGCAACGTATTTGCAAGTACAAGTAAGTTAAATCTCTGTATAAAAAGATCAATGTAGATCGTCACATCAATACATGGTTGTCTAGAAATTAATATGATAGAAATAATGTTAAAGGTACATTAAATATTGGGAATATAACATCGGGTCTATGGGAAATAGATTTACTTTGGTTCAACCTAAATTATAGTCAACGCTTGATGAACGACAAAAGAACACACTTACACAATATATTCTGCTTTAATCAAGGCTGTATTTCACAACACATAGCCTTCAATAGTTTAACCCTTTACTAGCATGTGTAAATAGTATAGATCTAGATCAGCCGGCAACTCCATGGCATCTGATCAGGATTTAACTTGTTTTCTTCTTGGTCAGAAATAACCAAATGATTAAACAAGAGCTGTCACTTGAAATTGACATATGACCCCGAAATGCAGCTTTGAAATAAAATTAGCATACGTATATAATAAAAAAAATATTCCTGTGAACGAGATAAAGCATACTGCATGCATATATTGTGAAAGATGATAAGGATCATTTGTTTAAAGTTTGTAGTAAATATCTTGAGTAATAAACAAATTCTAAGATTAAAGGGGAGATAATGCTGGAAATATGATTATTAGAGTTATGGACCTTTCCACATTTGATGTGGGTAATGAAAAGGAAAACGGTGAGTGATGATGAACATATATTTGAAGTTTGAAGTAAACTTTGAAGCCTCACTAAATAAGTAAGTTATGCTAACAAAATGAGTAAGGTTCCATAACTTTGCTAAAGGTTATCCAAGCAGAAAATCCTGAAGACATGCACAAGTATACTAGGGGACAAAAATTCCTGTGAAATTTCAATGAAATCCTCCAAAGGGGTTTGGAGATGAAATGTGGACAATGTTTTAATAAAGAAGATATAGTACAAATGACTTACGGCCCATATTTTGGCCAAAACTAATCGGAAACTCCTGATGTTATGCACAACTAGGCTTAATGACATATAATGAGCCATGAGGCTCTAGAGATTAAGTGTGGACAAGATTTTTATATAAAAGTTATAGTAAAAAATGACTAAGGACCCATAACTCTGGCAAAAATAATTTGATCTGAAAGTCCTGATGATATGCACAACAAGGCTTGGTGATAAACATTCCTGTGAAGTTTCAATGAAATCCCCCGAGCGGTTTTGGAGATTAGGCATGGACAAGATTTTAATATAGATGTTATAGTAAAGACTAAGGGCCCATAACTCTGGCAAAATAATCCGAACGGAAACTCTTGATGACATGCACAACTAGGCTTGATGAAAAACACTCCTGTGAAGTTTCAATGAAATCCCTCAAGAGAAGAGAAGAGGCGAAGACAAGATTAAGGGTAAGGGTTAGTTAAACAAGGCTTGTTGACAAACACTCCTGTGAAGTTTCAAAGAAATCCCTCAAGCGGTTTTGAAGATAAATGATGTACAAGATTTTAATATAATAGTTAGGGTTATGGTAAAACTCGGCAAAAAAATTTCCAAACAACTATTTCTGAGGATATGCACAACTAGGCTTGGTGACAAGCACCCCTGTGAAGTTTCAAAGAATCCCTCAAGCGGTTCTGAAGATAAAGCATGGACAAGATTTTAATATAGAAGTTAGGGTTATGGTTAGTTAAAGACCTTAGGGTTAGGGTTTAGGGTTAGGGTTAAAAAAAGACAAATCCCATAGCGCAGCCAAAAATAATCAGAGTAGAAATTCCTGACGATATGCACAACTAGGCTTGGTGACAAGAAATCCCTCAAGCGGTTTTCAAGATAAAGCATGGACACCATTTTAATATAGAAGTTAGAGTTATGGTAAGTTAAAGACCTTAGAGTTAGGGTTAAAGATCTTAGGTTTAGGATTAGGGTTAAAAAAAGAAAAATCCCATAACGCAGCCAAAAGTAATCAGAGTAGAAATTCCTGACGATATGCACAACTAGGCTTGGTGACAAACACTCCAGTGAAGTTTCAATGATATATTTCAATTAAGCGGCTTCGGAGAAGAAGGGAGGACAGGATTCATTTCGGACGGACAAACGGACAGTCCGATTACTATATGCCTCCCTTCGGTGCATAAAACGTGAACAGTGTAAATTCTGATCAGACCACACAAAGGTTTAAAATGATAGTGTCTCTAGCTGGGAGCGAACCCGCACCGTCACGGCGACAGCGCCTAGCCATGCAATTCCTGCAACGTAACCAACTGAGCTAACCGGGACAACGCAAAAAAACGTTGATCGGATAGCCCTGACATACGCAACAATCACTGCATGACATCGGTAACGGGTTAATTTACTGATAACAGTACTGACTAAATGTACGGGGAGACTTTTTACGAGACTTTTTAAAGTTAATCTGTTACTACACCTTCTCCCATTTGGTTACAGCCATATTCCATGAATATGATCAGACCACACACATGTTCAAGATGATCTGTATCTACACCTTCTCCCATTTGGTTACAGCCATTTCCCATATAGAAAAGGTTTAATAGCACATGATGCTTTAATGGAGCAGCATTCAAGTTTTATTTTCAAGTACACAAAATAACTCCTGGTTATTTATTATCAACATGTTGCCACCGGATACTGTTTGGTAAAAGTTTGTAATGCATGTAAACCTTTCACGACCTTCTGATTGTAAACTCATATACTCATTCTCTCTTTATATGTGCTGCATCTTTATTAGTTTAAATGCAACATTACACATTACCATAACAACATGTTTTCTTGTTTTAATATCTACATCATCATGTTCTGAATAAAGTGTCAACATTTGGATTTATAAGATCTATGCTGAAGATTGTAAATCTTAGCATTGAAACCAGTCTCAAATCTCAAGTTTCTGATTGACTGAAATGGCAACCAGTCACCATTTCTGCCAAACAGATGCTTGAGATTTGAGACTGGTTTCCTTGTTCAGTTTTATGACCTTTGGCACATAACTTCATTATTTCTATTACAGACAAAAAATTAAGATTGATCTGAGAAATGCTACAATTTCAACTCTGATCTGAATCAATTAACAGATAATGCTGATTACTCTGTAATTGGAGCACTTTCAGGTCAATCATTAAACAATCATTACACTCTTAACAATAAAAAAACACCCTCATAAGGCAATAGAAAAAAATATTTTAGATTCTCATCCCCGCAGGCCCCTGTACAAAACCACCCGCCCCCCAAAAAATTATTGGTAACAAAATCGAAACATATTCTGTTCCGGACAGAACGGGTTTTAGACCATCCCGAAAAACCTTCTTAAGGTATTTCGTTAATAAAAAAATATAAATTAAAAAGTGCCCACCACCACCCTTTTTTCCCAAAATCCGGATGAGAATATAATAATTAAATTTCTCAGGCTTAATTTATAAAACCTTAAAATGATATAAAATCTTCACCTCAAATATATGTCGAAGTTCATTTATATCTAAAGCTGTTAACTGCATTTTTTCTGAACACATGGCTCATACAAAACTGTATCATCACTATACTATTCTCTTACATAATTTGTTCCGATATGAATTGAAGATAGTTTACTAAAGTCAAACACAGAGTTAGTGGTGAAGGTTTTGGTATGACCATGGAAGCGGCTTTCTGTGATATGGCTTATTTTTCCGAGCCTTTGTTCGTGTAGATTGTTTGATCTTCCTGCCAGATCACCTTCTTCGAGTGCGCATTCATTGCTTCCTTCACTTTTTCATCAATCATGGCCTCTGTGAGAACTCCTGACGCTGACGCATATGCTGTTGCCTAAAATATGACATGTTCATAATGTTGCAAGATGTAGGAAGGAGTGGTTTTTCAAGGTTCTCTACTTACTTTATACATATTTCTTAACCGTTTACTTCATATATAAGCCTTTATTACATGGATGAATAGTGTAGATCCTGCTCAGCCAGAACATCTTATCAGGATCTTCACTGTTTATCTTTTTCTGGACCATACAAAAGGCATTAAACATAATCATTCATACTTATAAGTTGGGCTAAATATTTAATTGGTGTACCAATCATCAATCTATATGAAACCTTATAAATTTTTAATTAAATTGAGAAATCTGGATTCCTGAATTCTTGATCAGTTATCGCTGTTCAACTGGGTCGTACTTAGTAAATGTATGTTTGGAACTTAACTGAATTTTTACAAAAATATTATCACTCTTACCTGCCAGGCCACACCCAACTCGGAGATTTCTCTACCAGATAATCCTTCGATTTCGTTGGCTATTTCTGTACATTTCTTATCATAATCAAACTCTGCAACTTTCAGCCTCCTGAAATGTTTTCATCAAATTATGCTTACCAGTACAGATAGTCAGAGACATTTAGTACTTCCAAAATCACACTCTGGTTAACCCTTAACTGCATAGATATGGGTTTAATTGCATGTGTGAACAGAGTATATCAAGATCAAACAACACACTTGTACCATAAGATCAGGATCTACACTGTAGCTTCTCATTCAGAAAAATCTAATAAATCAAAAGACCAACAGTGTAGATCCTGATAGGAAATCATGGATCTGCTGGCTGATCTGGATCTACACTGTTCATCCATGGATAACAGCCATATCCCATGGAGTAAATGGTTAAACACTACACCAGACAAAATGATAAAGTTTCATCATGAATATTGTTTGATTTTAATAATTCAAGAATTTATATTTTGATTCATCATTTTGTTATATGGTTTATTCAATACTTAAAAATTGGTACATTGAGTGGGAGAATATACGAAGTGGAGCCTAAACACTATTATTAAATTAGAATCTAACCAGCATGGAAATAGTGGAATCAGAATGATTTACAGTGGTTGGAACACTGGGAGCCAATTGAGTAGAGGGTTTTCACTGAAATATGGGAGTGGTATAACAAGTAGCTATACAGCTATTATTATTATTAGTAGCTGCTTTTTGCTCTGAAAGCGGCAGTAGTCCGTCGGTAGAGCGCCTGCTTATAGATCGCGAGGTACCAGGTTCGAGCCCCAGTCTGGCTACTAATTTCTTTGAGCAATTAAGCCTTCATTGCTTTCATCCACACATGTGTATCAATTGGTACTTGTCAACAACATATGCCTATATTCCGTGGATGCCCTCGGCGCCGACTGTTAACAGAAGACTTATAACCAGTGATCAGGGGATAAATGTGAAATAGATGAAAAAGGAACTTTGAAAGCCACCGAACACAACAAAAATGAAAATATTGCAGGCTCGGTTTGATTGAGCCTATTCATGGGCAATAATGGAAATTACTGCCCACACCGCCTAGCCCCGGTTGAGTGCAACTCAATATTTATACCAATAAACAGTACAATTTTGATCCATCACAAACGATGGTGTTTATATGGCGGTGGACATCATGGAACCTTCAAATTGATGCGGTATTTTCAGATTAATACCATTCCATGTTCAGCGGCGTTCCCAGATAAAAGAATGAGTTAAACCTAACGAGAAAACAATGGGCGGAACTAAACGAATTTTCACAGGAGATCGGAGAATATAAATCCTGCATATCCACAGTGTCCAAGCGTACAGTTAACCGAAACGGAAGTTGCTGATCTGAACGCCGATGATCACATAGTTGCTTACAGAAAAACACGCGACATCGGCTTTTTACTTGTAAAATATATTCAAATTAAACGTGCTTTTTGCAGAAATTATTTTGATAATGAGAACATCGTTGATTAATAGTCTTACTGTGATCTTGAAGTCTTGAACTAACGGCTAGTTAACTTGCAATCTGTAATCTTTTCACACTTGATCAGTACAAAATGGGGAAAAAGAGTGGAGAAAATCTGCATTTGTGACCTCATATTTTATCATGTATATATTGGAGAGGTATATATTTGACTTCCTGTTAAAGAAAAATCATTTCCAACGCTAACAAAATGCGTTGAACGGTGCTTGAACGAATAAGCATTGGGAAAATGGTCTTTCTGTGCAGCAACCGAAAGTAACAAGACTGTAAGCAAAGTTGCAGTACTTCAATGTCAGACTGTACGAACAGTTGCGATCATAAGTGCATCATATACTGATCAACTGAAAAGCATCAATGAAGCAAGAACTTGTTAAAGGAATCAATCAAAGGAATCAACCAAATCTAATGTATTATTTATCAAAAATAAAACCTTATATGATAACATTTTAGAACTGACAAGCAAGTTTTGAGCTATAAACTGATAATTTTTTTTACTCTGATTTACTGTTGAACCATATGAACGAATTGGTACACTTTGCTAATAAGACACCGATAATAGAGGTCTTTCACATTGTTGTGCGCATGCGTCGTACGCCACGTTAGGTGCGGAAAATATTGGTTTTATCCTAAACCGACAAGTGAGGGGGCATTTAACTGTGTCATTGCTAACAGAATGGACGGACATGATCACGGTGTCGCCTTAAAGCTTATGATAAATTATAATAATAATTGTGATGAGGCACAATAAATTCAAGTTTTACGAATTTCCGAATATTGCAGGCTTTAAAAAGTCTGGTCGGCAAGATTTGACTGTGAAAAGCGTAAAACAATCAAAGACGTGGTTGCAATTTTGAATCAGGAAGTCTTATATAAAAACAAAAAGAATGTGGATTGCATGTTACTGTCTATTTGCCACAGACACATATATAAGCGTCTCGTGTTTTTCTGACAAAATGCGTTTACTTCAAAAAATATATTTTATGTAACTTGATCTCCCTAAATTGGAAAAGAAAACGGATGAATGTAACAATGTATCGCCGTTGTATTCAACGCCCGTTAAGCGTTATTATTTTGTTTACTATTTTACTTCCTTCCAACATATGTTTAAAACTAAAATTTATTCTTATCATTAGTATATTTCTTTTATCAGTCCTGGATTAAAATTATTTTTATGTTTGATAACTAGAAATCATACTTTGAACACGACCGTGTTACTGTTAATTGTCCCTATATATTTGACACAATATTCACATTCCCATTCTGCCCAGAAAACGATGGTGACATATTGAGGTGTGAAAACTTGTTTGATATCTGACATTTGAGGAGACTTAAAATTAATTATCTCAAATCATCAAATTGAAATACCTAAACATTTTCACGAGTTCAGTCCCATATTTCTATAACTATAATTTGTAGCGTTGAAATGGCAGATCATGTAGAAGTTTACGTCTTATTCATGTTATTATAAACATCATTTTTTGTAAAATCGTCAGCCATAGTCAATAGACATTAGTTTAAGTCGCATTTTATGAATATCTACGTGTTACGGGAACGATGTAGAAAGAAGATAAAATGTCCGCAGACCTCCAAAATCTCAGGATTTTATCTGAAATCTCCGAACCGTAAGCTTCTTCTCCGGATCTAAGGATTTTCAGGCAAAATCTCAGGATTTAAAAATATTGAAAAGGATAATTAATGAAACATAAATTTAACTGAATTTAGAATGGGTTTTACAATTATATTAATTAATTTTAAGAAACTTGGTCTTGGTCACGGCTCCAAAATTTCCTGTTTATTGAGAGATTACGTGATAGTGACACGATGCCTCGGGCACACATGTACACAACAGCTAAGTGTCATAAAACTAAACTCGGACCTGAATATCGCAGTTCCGTTCATTTGTTTTGGTCCATGGTCATTTTGATTTTAAACAGAAATGAAAATATTATATTTCAAAACCTTCAGCGACAACAATTACCAACTTCAACATCAAAATAGTTTTTATTAAAAAAAAAAAAAAAAAAACTCTCTGGATTTTTTTGAATAGTTTTGGTTGGCCTGCCGTCCGGCAATATTCGTTTGTTTCAATCAATTTAACGATTTCTCGGGTTGTAGCTGGAATCATCCTACTATGTAAATACGTAATATTTTTTCTCAAAAGCAAAACACGCAAAACACATATCAACCTAGTCGCCGACGAGCTACATAAGAATATAAAATTTAGTTTCATTCCACTATAAATTATAGCGTTACAAAAAAAAATGCCGTAAAATGTTCGATAATGTTCGTCTGAATTGTCAATTATACAGATTTACTTTTAGTAAACACAATTCACGTGTGTATTTTCATAAAAACCCCAAACAAATCCGTCGGATACTCGCGTCCTGAAAATACGGCGATAAACAATGTTTAAAATGCGCATAAACTTTCTTGATGTGCTTGTAAGTGATCATAACGGTTTTTTATTCTTTGTTGTTTGACTGAACTCACTTATTTATAAATTTGAAATGATTAATCAACATGTTCTTAATTTTATAATCACTTAGTCATATTAACAATAGTAAACGATGCCCCCTCGCGTGCATTTATCGACTAAATATGCTCTTCAATTTTAGAGAGCGCTAAGGGGAGGTAACAATGTGAAAGAACTCTATTGCTAGAAATCCTAAATCCCCTGATAGTGACATTAAATAAAACCTAGTATAAACCTGCTGAATTCCCTGACGGTGTTGGCAAAAATATACATTATGCACAAATATTATCCAATAGCATAAAGACTTTAACAATCTGGTCTTTGACAGGAAAATTCCATTATGTGGTTTTGGAAATCCTCCACTTCGTGACTGAGTAAAGTAAGCCTACAATTACGTCTGAAACTGCTAAGAATTTCATGTTTAAGGTCGTTAAAATGTCGAGTTGGATTTCATTTTGGCCGAATTTCATTGGTATATTTCTGGGATTATGTTAATCTGATTTGAACATTTTATGAAATCTTTAGAAACTATGGTTGAAGTACTTACGCGTATTTGTCCATCTGTATTATGGCTTCTACTGTTCGCACTTCAGAGAAGAAATGAAAACATTACAGCGGGCCTCTACATATCTTACACGGTCTTACCACTGATATAGCTCGGTTGGACTATAGTGGTTTTTTTCACGCCTCCTTTCACGAAGAGCTAACTCGAGATTTAAAAACAAATCTGAATTTGAATCAGAAGCCAAGATCAGTTATTCGTTTATACAATTGTATTATTAAAAGAATGAGAAAATTTGTTGAAGAAATTTGCATTTTTCAGGTTCTTGTGCAAGAATTATTAAGGTTAACTGAAGCTAAAATGATAACCTGTCGATACAATCAGAAAGCATTAACTGGAACCATAAATTGTTCATGATCTGTTTGACAACTATGCGTACAGATGGTAGGCATCTGTTAACAACTAACGATTGCGTACAGTTGCAACTATGCGTACAGTCTTATAATTTACAGTGACATAAAGAAAGTATCAAGTCGTTCAAACTCAGGTCAACGAAGTACACAAGTTGAGTAAATGAATGTTCTCCCATACCAACATAAAATGTGGTCCAAATTATATTTAAACATAGAAATATGAACCCAAAATGTCCCGTTTTGTTAAATGTTTTGCTTCTATTTTCACTGATCGAGTTGGGAACGATGGGTTATAACAATACTAACCCTTCCTTTAAGTCTATATGATCACAGCAGGACTAACAATTAACGTTGTACGTACCACAGGAATATTTTTGTCCAAATGGACATTAAATTTGGTTTATTTACCAATAAATAAAGCGATGTCGCAGTTTTTTCTCTAAGCAACTATGTGATCATCGGCGTACAGATCAGCAACTTCCGTTTCGCTTAACTGTACGCTTAGACACTGTGATATCGCAGACAACATCAAAGGCAAACTTTAAAAGGCAGGAAGTATATTCTTCGGGTGATTTAACAATATCCAAATCTCTATTTGCTGAGATATTGAAACCAACCATCTATAAACTGGCCAAAATGCCACTAGTGCAGATCTACATTGGTCGCAAATTGATTTGTTGATATGTTCAATAATTCCAGACTATAAACCCGTATCTTTACTTTCACTTTGTGATATTCCCCAAATGTTAGGTTATTAAGTTTGAATTACCCTATGGCCTCAAAAGCTGTTTGGAGAACATATTTATCGATGTACTGGCGAACTAATCTCTGTCGTTCCTGGCAGCTTTGAATTACCCTCTGGTCTCAAAAGCTGGTTGGAGAACATATTTATCAAAGTACTCGCGAACTAATCTCTGTCGTTCCTGGCAGCTTTGACTTACCTTCTGGATTCAAAAGCTGGCTGAAGAACATATTTATCAAAGTACTGGCGAACTAATCTCTGTCGTTCCTGGCAGCTTTGACTTACCCTCTGGCTTCAAAAGCTGGCAGCTTTAACTAACCCTCTGGCTTCAAAAGCTGGCTGAAGAACATATTTATCGAAGTACTGGCGAACTAATCTCTGTCGTTCCTGGGCATCAGGTAACTCAAACTCCACCATTTCATCCAACCTATCGTTTATTGCCCGATCAAACTGTTCCGGTGTATTACTGGCCAGCACTATCACGAGTCTGTAAACATTAAAATGATTATTAAGACACTAATAATATGAACTAAGGCACTGCCTCTTATCGAGCTCTAGCTTTATTAATCTCAGAAAATGATTTATATTAAACAATAATTTGTTTATAACATTTGTTAGCCTACTCATGCACGATAAAATTATATGATTTTTGGAAAGAATTTAAGTCTACATCAACTTAATTCAGCTGGACAACTGGCAATCTGACTTTTACTAAACATTTGGGTTTTAATGTGTAAACACAAAGGCTACATGCTTAAATTAACAACCCAAATGTGTTCCATTACCTCACTTTATGCAATATTGAATATTGATAAATTCTTCATTGATACATGAAAATATTACATTGTCACATATGCATGAAAATGAATATATTATTGTCTGAAAAATAAATTTTATTTTTTAAAATGTTACCTTGATTACACTTGCAATTGTAACTTGCAATTGCACAAAATTGTTCCATGCTATTCAAAAAATATATATGCATGTAAATGAATAAAGTTATAATATAGACCTAAAAAGTACTGTTTTAATATACATGTACATCACATTAACACCACATTGAGACTTCAATATGTAGTGTGATACATCACCTAGATTTTGGGGCATATTTGTGCAGTCATTTGAAAATATCTCCAGGAATGACAACGCCATAGGAATTTTCAGTTATTAACAAAAGTAATTTGAAGCTATAGATGCTGTGTGAAAAATATTATAACAATATGGTACATATTTGGTGACAATATGGTACATATTTGAGCCAAGTTACTTAAATGTGCATGATAGAATTACTTATTTAAGTTGAAAAATAGTTCATCTATTGGGCCAAAATAGATGAAATAATATCAATCAATTAAACATAAACATGTACAATATCATGTAGTCTGATTATCCATATGTAACACTCCTTTACAGGTCTTAGTAACTGATTTGAAACAAAATGCTTCTTTATATCTATTTTCATTACATAAATGAATTGCGCTCACATACATATTTTGATTATGAAATCATGTTGAAATGTGCACATGACAGAAAATATGGTAATAATAGAACACTTTTAATTCCCAAAATGAGCATTAACTTGATATTTGATGCTATTCTTGGTACACATGTATTCTGCTTTCTGGTCAAACTTTGTGGTCCCAACTGATGATAATATATTGGAGATTAACCATTTCCTCCATGTAAACACCTTATTACATGGAAAAACTGTGTAGATTCAGATCAGCCAGCACATCCATGATGTCTGATCAGGATCTGCAATGTTCACTTGTTTAAATCATTAGGTTATTTCTGACCAAAAAGTGAACAGTGCAGATCCTGATTAGATGTGCCAGTTAATCTGGATCTAAACCGGTCTCACACGGGTAAAAAGGCATGTCTGTAGAGTAAAAGGGTAAATTTCCCTTTTATTTAAAATCTCATACTACAGTACTGTGTATTAAAATTAAAAAGGTAATACTCAGTAGTTACTTTGAGAAAATTATTGTCTATACAATTTACAAAACCTGAAATTTCATACATTTAGGACAATCTGTCATGTATTTGGCCAAAATATAAAAAACAAAATTGTTTCTGGAGGTACCATGTCAAATAGGCCACAGGTAAATTCCGGCAGTACTTGTAAGTCTATTGTATATGGCAATCACTGTAAAGAGTTAGTTTTGATTTTTGATTTACACAAGCTTTTAAAAAAATAGTATCATTGCTTAATTGATATATAAAATTGTGCTTGTCATCCTGAAACCCAAGAACAAATTAAAACATCATCTGATTGTCATTTTTGCTTAAAAAATTGGACTGTCATCATAAAGTAAAGTAATTTATGTTACAGTCATAATCTCTTCTCTACACCTACCCAAGCTGTTGATTCAATCAGTTTTGTCTGGGTGTCACACTGTTACCGGTATATAAGATCACAATTTACATCACTTGCAGTAAAAGTCAGAGGTGCTAATGCAGTCAAAGGTGTCATATTTAATAAATAAATAAATTTATTTCTAAACCAATTTCCATGTTGGACAATGCAAAATACACAGCTTATGTTGCAACCATCAATATTTGATTCTGTGCTAGTGTAGACAGAGTGACTTTTGTAGACTAAGGTCATTGATCAAAAGAGCATATTGACATATAAATGATGTCTTTTCTTTTGTTGCAACATTTTGTTAATTGTTTTCCCACCTGTTTAGTCATGATAGTCTTGGACAAAAATCCGGAAAAAGTACATGTTGCTTTGTACAAAATGTCCAATCTATAAAGCAACTTGTTCATGAAAAATATTTTATAAAACATCATAAACTGACATAGAAAATATTAACACAATGATGCTAAAAACTTTATAAATAAAATAAAAATGTGGCCTATTTTTGAGGCCTATTTGAGCTTTTTCAAAATAAAGTGTGGCTCATTTGACATGTTTGTGGCCTATTGACTGTAATCCATATACCAATTCCATGGTATTTGATCATAAATTTGGTGTGAATAGACTGATAACGATCCCAATCTATCAACCAAAACAATAAACATTATGTTTATGCAGTGTAGACCCAGTGTAGACCCTCATTTTTAGGGGGGGGGAGGGGCGGCGGCAAGTTTCTTTTTTTTTAGAAAACAGGGTCAGTCTTCAACAGCCCTGTGATGTAGATTTGCTCTTGTGTCATGTGTTTTATAAGAATAAATAAAAGAAATCTCATACCTCGTGTTCAGTACTCTCACAAACAATATATTGGACTGCCATGAGCTCACATGTCTGAATGACGAACATGACCAGTGACAAAAAACTCTTATACAAAACTGAATTGTGGCGCTGGTCTACGCTAAGCTCAGTGTGTCTCACAATGTGACTGAGTGACATTGCGAGGTCCAGTTCACAATTCAACTTCACATAAAAGTTGGTTCTCACCAGCCTTACATATTGTTTTCAAGAAAAACTCCATGCATCTGATTGTTCCGTCGATGGGCCTTATGCTCCTTTGAAGTAGTTTTCAACTTGACTTCTTCAGTCTAATTTTTCAAAATGGCCGATTGCTAGTATTGCTATTGGTTACAACGAACGACAACCTACTCTCTAAACAGACGATTTAGTTTTTTAGCTTTCCAAAATGCTAGTCCGATAACAATGCTACCGAATAATAAGTTTTAATTTAAAGATATTTTGCCATTAGCAATTTATAAAAATAAAGTCAATAACAAAATGTGTAAAAACAATACTTTGCCGTAAGTTTTTACCGGTCAGGTTTTTTCCCGTGTTTACATTGCCTTATGCTGTGCACAACCGGAAACCAGCGCAAACGAAGTGGACAACCTTTTTTTCTCCTTAGTGAATGGGCATTCCTGCGACCTTAAGACGAGCTTAACGCTCGGGTCGCGAAGCGACCCGAGCTAGAGCTCGATATTAACCCTTTACTCCATATATATGCATTTTACATGTTTGCGACCAGTGTAGATCTATAATTATATATTCTCTTTATTTCCACATTTCTATGATTATAACAATCCAGTTGAGCAGCCTTCCATACAGATATAAAATATTGATCTTTTATCTAAAGCATTTTTCTTCATAAAAATGTTAGCAAACATAATCTATGTGCTGTGTTAAGCCTTATTAACCATGAGAAGCAATTATGATCAGATATCTTACTTGTTTGATTGTTCCCCTGTTCTGTATAAAAAGGCATTTAGAGTTGTTCGCGTGTCCTCACTGATCAATTCCTACGATTTAAACTCAATATAAAATTGAGATCTACAATGTTCATCAGGAATTTGCTTAGATTGTCAGAAAAAGGCAAAGTTTTTTTTTCCAATTTAAGGAAAAATCATCTACTATCTAGCATTTCAGCTTTTTGTATGAACATACAGGGAAAAACTTCTCCCTTTAGCTGAGAAGAAGTTCTGCACATTTTGACATTCAGGTCTGAAGGTTATAAAGCAGAGATTGGAAACCTGCCTCAAATCTCAATCATCTGATGCTTGAGATTTGGGACTGGTCTCCCATCTTAGTTTTATGATCTAGGGCCCTGATCTTACCCTTATTTGTTACGCATAAACACAATCTACATTTGCATTTTCAATAGTTATCAATGGTCTCAATAAGGGTGGGGATTTCCTCGGTAATAATGGTAACCTGACACGCAAAAATATATCTAAATGAACTTAAAAAGTCTCCCCGTACATTTAGTCAGTACTGTTATCAGTAAATTAACCCGTTACCGATGTCATGCAGTGATTGTTACGTATATCAGGGCTATCCGATCAACGTTTTTTGGCGTTGTCCCGGTTAGCTCAGTTGGTTGCGTCGCAGGAATTGCATGGTTAGGCGCTGTCGCCGTGACGGTGCGGGTTCGCTCCCAGCTAGCAACACTATCATTTAAAGCAATTTTATAAGTAGGAAAAATTACTGAATACAACATGAATCGCAATTATTGGATTACAAAACCTTATAAATTCTTAACAGGGATTTTAAAAACCCCTTGAATCCCCAAGGGAATGTTTTACATGATCATGTACAACAAATTATCGACTTACCTTTGCAAACAGGATTTTACCCGTTCCTGGTGGCCCGTACATTAAAATGTTTCTATAGAAGCCTCTGTTTTTCTTGGTGTGATTAGTTGCTATGGCGATATCTCGTATTCTCTCTTCTAACGATGGTCGAAAGGTTGTGGAATATCATAATCATTAAATTTAAAGTTGAATTATATTGCTTTATGCGGATAGTACAGTCTTAACCGCACCTTACTGAGGTCTGGTTCTTGACTGCAGATCTCCCTCCATCGTTAGCTTGGTGCCCGCCAGATGTTTCGGCCCTTATCCAAGTACATCTGTAATGGCGGGTGGGCCCACCGTCTTACGGTGTAGAGGTTGATCGCATCCAGCTTGTCTCCTCGCGTCGTAGCCACAACCAGCTAGACGCCCGCTCTGCAGCCTGGCTCAGCTTCTGGATTGCCCGGCGCCTGTCTCTGCCAGTGGTGCCAACAGCTGTCATCAATCTGCATACAGATTGCGCACAGAACCCTCTAGCGCCTACTTCGATAGGGAAAAGCCATGTCCGCCAACCTCGGTGTCGGCACTGCTCAAGTAGTTCAGTGTACTTGGCCTTCTTCCTCTCATAGGCCTCTTCACATCTCGTCTCCCAAGGTACTGTCAACTCGATGACAACGAGCTTCTTCCCTGTCTCGGACCACAGTACAATGTCTGGTCTCAAGTTGGTCTGGACGATATCTGGGAACACGAGCTTCTTTCCTAGGTCGACTGCCATATTCCATCCTGTGGCGCCGTCAAGGATTGATTTCTTCTGAGAAGCTTCTGTCTTCGCAGTTTCACCCGATCTCACAAAGTTGATGTGGCCTGTCTGTGAGTTACTTCTGCGTGGCTTCAACAAAGAATGCATATTTATTGATTCTTCATTGTTAGTTGTCTTGTCTGTAATGATACAGCTTAGATAAACTATATTGTTCCCCACCCACTGATACTCTGAATTAGTGATAATAACCTTTTACAAAATAGAATATGAATCCTGCATCGTCACACTTTTGATAGGATCTGGGCCAAAGATCAAAAAACTAAATCAGGAGATCAGTCTATAATCTCAAGCAGGTGATTTGCTGAAACGGCGACTGGTCTCCATTATTAATTTTTGTTATATCTTTGATACTCTTAAGATAATTCCACTCAGTACCTCTTCTTTTTTGGTCAACAGCCTTTTATCAATCTATTTTAAACAAAAAAAAAAAAAACAAAGTCATATACCAATACTGTAGTTACCTAACTATCGCGGTGTTTATTTAGTAAAAGGCATAATTGGTGTACTTGCCATGTTCTGAGGTTGGAAACAAGTCTCAAATCTCAAGCATCTGATTGGCTGAAATGATGACTAGTCGCCATTTCAGCCAATCAGATGCTAGAGATTTTAGACTGGTTTCCATTCTCAGTTTTATAACCTTGGACCAGGTAACTTGTTTTCAACTACATCTGTCACCATTATAGGGTAGTTGGTATCATCTGCCACTTTAAAAAGTTATATTTTTCCAAAACAATTACTGAACTTGTGTTTTAATCAAAAGGTGTAATTCGCAGTAACATTGGACAACCAGAATCCGACAACATCTATCTAGTTAAAATTGCAGCAATATGAATATCATATGAATTTTTTCAACATATGGGAAAGGAAGTTTTTTAAAGGGATATATTTACTTATTATTTGGCCACCGAAGGTCCCAAATTCTGGTTCATAAGTTTATTAACAGAGGTCCTTAGATTTTAAGAGATATACAAACCTTAATGGGGTGTTTCAATGTTTCCAGAAATGTGATTCTTGAAGTTTCCCTAACTAGAGACGGTTTACCAAGTCTAGCTTCTGTATACCTGACCGCGACAGCAATACTGTATTTGGCGCCATAAATACCTGCTGCCGCTAATGTTATACCTGCAACCTGAAACATACCAAATACATGTATGTCTTAATTGATCTACACGGGTCACACATGATAAAACCCATAGACAAGGAATTATGGGTTAAAGTTGTTGTTTTTGTTAAAAAACCAGTTCAAACATTATTCATTCATGGTGTGAAGATGTTCAAAGTAAAGGATAGAGAATGAGTGGAGTGGTCTATGAAAAATAGACGCGAGCGAAGCGAGCGTCTATTTTTCATAGCCACTCCATGAGGTGTCTATCCGACTTAAACCACATGACTGCAAAACCCCGAAATGCTCGTGCACAAAGCATCGATCCCCCACACTTTACAAGCCGTCACACAAACTTCTGTCATTCACAATTCGTGTATAGAAGGAGCCACATGTATTTTGTGAGTAAATTTGTAATTTTGTTGTAATTTTAGTCAGATATTTAATCACATTGAAACAACTTAAGTAGATTTAAAGTAAGTTATATATTTGTCATTCATAAAAAATAAAATGGTTGTGTGTTTTAAAGAATTAGTTGATAAGTTCATCATCATCATCATCATCATCATCATCATCATCATCATCATCATCATCATCATCATCATCATCATCAGCAGCAGCAGCAGCAGCAGCAGCAGCAGCAGCAACAACAACAACAAAAACAACAACACCCACAACAACAACAACACCAACAACAACACCAACAACAACAACAACACCAACAACACCACCGTCAAAATAATTGTAGGGGTTTCAAGAAATTCAAGGAAAATTTACTTCCTTCTTTCACTTTCACTTTGAACCAGGAAGTAGGATTTCCTTGAATTTCTTGAAACCCCTAATATTTTTTGACGAATTGGCACTAAACATTGTAGACTAGCATATACTTATTTCAGGTATGAGTTGATTTGGTATATTGTTCATGAATTTCAGAGTTCTCATGCAAACGGTTTTTCTTTTGTTTTAGTATGTGTTTGGTAATTAAACAATGAAATAGACTAAATTGAGCTTGCAAACATTTACAACATCCATAGCTAAATACATTCCTTTACTAAAATCTAGGTGGCAATAAGTATTTTCCCCAAAATTCATTTTTGAATTTTTAGCCTGTCTTCGCCATTTGGAATGTTTGCGACCTCTTAAATGCCTTCATGAGTAATGAGCGTCTTACAACAATATCTAAGAGCCTCTTTTCTAACAAATGTATAGAATACGGGTTAATTGGTAATGTGTTTATGACATTTCCTGGTCGCGAAAAGGATGACAAAAATAACAAGAAAAGTATAACACACACATGTTATATGTGGACGACATTCATGTAATGATGTAATGTCCTTGAGCCAAGTTGTGGATTGAATTGATTGTAGATATGAAGTGAATAGTTGTTTGACCTATGATATGAAATAGACATCAAGTATAAGTAGTTATATAAGTAGTAAATTTTATAGAATATCACATATGACTGGCAATGATGTGATTATGATATCTTCAAGAATATCAGCATGGATGAAAGATCCCTGGCTAGAGGGAAGTGGATATTGTCCGCATAAGTTAAGCAATGTATTAAAAACATTTAGTAAGACTAGATTTCACAAAACATAGACATGAGAACTTCTGACGTACATGTAAATAGATGTTGCAATATTAAATGATACAAAGTAAAAGGGTGTTTTATGCAATCCACAGTGTAAACAATGGTTCCTTGTGATAAGATATTTGCTGTAAATTTAACAGAAAATTCTGAACCTTGAAGTAAGTTTCGCTCATCTGACATAACTTGAGCATTGAAATGTGTTTAACTGAAACTTAGATAAAAGTGTCACGGTTTATATTTGTCAGGGAAAAGGCAAGCATTAATTGAAAAGATTCATAGAAATTCTCATAGTATTTTCATATCAAGCAGTTAAAGCATGCATTATATAATCTTGAGCTGGAGGTGGTCAGAAACAGGTGCAGTTTCAGTATCTTTATGGTGTATCATGACTAATCTTGTCTGTATATTTAAGTTAAAGATATTGTAAAATTAATATGGCTAATTATGTATGTAGGTATTCTTGCCAGTAATTATGTTAATATACTTAAGGACATTAAAAAGAATGGTGGGGATAATTGCATTTTGACAAGGAAATATACATATTATCAACATTTTTACAGTTTCATAATACCGAATGCATTGCAGTAATTTAGATACCAAAATTATGAAAATTTATTAATAATAAAAAAGTTATTGCGTAATAAAAACTGTACCCCGAAAATAAAAAAAAACACTTTTTGCTAAATGTGACAATTAATTGGTTCAATCTGTTTCCTGTTGTTCATTGTCATTAAGTATATTTTATCAAATGTAGAAATTAAATGTATTGTTTTTGTTGTTGTTGTAATTGTTTTTTTAGATGCAAGGCAGGTATTTAAGCTGGGGACGAGAAGGATATTATTATTAATTGATTAGGGCAAATGGTTCCAAATTTATAGTACCATAATTCAAAAGAGAAAAGTTATATAGATGCCTAAAAACTTACTATTGGTTTAAACAGTATTTATTTTAAATTATACAATATACATCGATGTATAACAGAGCAAGACAATACAAGTATATTTGAGAGGATGAGAAAACAAGCTATCAGATGATAGCTTATATTAATTCTTCTCCCCGAAAATTACTATTCTGCCATGCAAAAAATGTCTACAGCTAAAAGATTGACTTAATTTTCTATACCTAAAGCGGAATATAAGAGGCTCGAATAGGGTCTGGATTTCTTTCTGTAGGTCCTTTTCCTCCAACAAAATATCAACTGAATTTGCATGTCCACTTTTAATTTTTTTTTTTGCTTTGTCAATAATGAAATACAGCCGACCACTTGCACTTATCCACTTTTTAGACTTGTGTTCATTTGTGGGTATAAAGATTTTGGTTTCAGATCATGCATCAACACAAGCTAATTTTTAGTAAACTGAATGCAAGTCATACAAAAATTTGTACAGCTAACAAGGTTGCTTAGGTCAATAATCTTATCAGTGAATCTATTTTTAGCATATTGGTTATACAATATTTACATGCAAAGGGAGAGAAATCAAACATAATTTACTGAAAGGGGAGAGCAGTCAAACATAACTTAATGAAAGGGATGTTCAAAAAGTTCTTCTACCTCGTCAAATTCACTCAACAATTTCACTTCAAAAACTAAGGTTTCTACCCATAAAAACGTTTATAACATTACATTTCATTTCTAAAACATTAACTTTGAATACTAAGTAACAAAAAACATGTATTTACCATGTATTTACCAAAACAACATCTTTCCTGAACTTTTTAAGTAACCCTCTTTTCTCTCTTGGGTCAAACTAATTGTACATATTAAACATCCTCTATTAATAGTTAGTAATAAACATAATACATGACCCATAATTCGTCCAGAAAATGCTGATTTCTCTCTTCATAATTGAGAGTTCTTTTCAAAGCCCTTAGATATTGTTGTCAGAATAACTTGACGCATGTGCGCATTTGAATTGTTGTTTTGTGTTGCTACATTTTTATGATTTATTGCAAATAGAATTTCAAGGTTCTTAACAAACATAATTATACACCAACAACATTGATTTGGAACTGCGTTTTGCCGTTTTAGAGATTTTGATATTTTTCTTTGTTGACTATGACATAGCATTTACAATTATCACAAACATGTATCGATAGCACAATATGACACTAAGATATCGACCGTCCACTTGTTAATATGAGATAGTACATGAGATGCACGTGCTTCACGAACCTTCGTAGACAACGCCAAAGTGTTGTCTACGGGATTTAGACATCGGTAATACTGGCCACTGATTGGCCAGTGGAAGGTAGCTGTGGTCTAAGATCCTTTCTTTCACAAGTAGAACACAACAAATAAATTAATTAGGTAACATATAAGATTGTGGTTAAATTTTTACTTTTGCCGGTATTTTTTTCATAAAAATCAAACTGTTTTATATTGTTTGGTCATGCAGCTTTCAAAAACATAAACATTGCTTAAGCTTGCTTACAAATAAAAAGACTACAGGTAAGTTTCTGACTTAAATTTAATCTTTTTAGGGTTATGTTGGTTTTACACTAAAAATGTTAGGTTAGAGCAAATGTTTTGAAATGAAAATAAGACCAATAGAAAGAAAATACTTCAACCTTATATAAAAATATAAGTTTTGCTTTATAATTACAACTAGAATAGATCAGAATTGCAGGTGCAAAAGCCATATTTGTTTTTCTACAAACTTTAGGGGTAACATATAAAAACCTCCGTAACACCCTTATGCACCACTCGCCAGAATGCAAACAAACTGCAAAATATCCGGGACATAACAGGCTTTCAGAAAAATCAGGTCTACAAAATTCCCCAAGGGGGGAAGCATACATGTTCCTAGCCAGCGGCCTAATAGCAAGTATCAAATACATTTTTCCACTGGCCGACAGTAAAACAATCGGTTAATGACCAAGAATGTAATTGTGAGACTAAAATACTTTTAAATATAGTTATCATGACATAATTGTTCATTATTAGCACCGTAATATTCTCTCAACATCTTTTATGATCGGAAATAATGCAAAAACATGCATGTGTTAATTAATTCTGTGATATTAACATCAATTCATGAAGATTTCTAATTTTGTGTGTGTTGCAGTGTTTTTGCTGTAAGCTTACTATGGTTTTTAGTATTGTCCAACAATATTGACCTGGCACTTCATTAATTTTCGTAAAGGTCATTGGATAAACATGGGTATCAGCGAATACGCCGATATATTTATTCAATTTACACTCCAGTGATGTGTGGTGTATTGGAATAGATGCCGGACTACCGATTCAACGTAGATCGTAACGTTTACGAAATTTAACGAATATGGGGTCAAATGCAAGAGTGCCGGGTCAATGTTGTTGGACAATATATAGAAATGGGGGGGGGAGGGGTTATATTTACCAAAATCTTAAAACTGATCATTAAACTTAGCAGCGAACACCACCACTATGCTTCATCAATTACAGCAGTTGTATTTTAGGAAATGACAACACTATAAAGAGCAAGAGTGGACGGTGAAGAGCTCTGTATTTTTTTTAAATCTTTTTACATGTCTGCGATAGAGACCGTCACAGAAGCTTTTGGCGTGCATGTAGAGAATAGAACATGTTTGCCGTCTTAATCGATGCAAAAGCTGAAAATGGTATGTAACACACAATACAGAACCTGGTTTCTGTCACGGTGGAGACAGTAAGCAAACGTTTTGAAATAAAAATAAGACCATTAGAAAGAGAATACTTCAACCTTGTATAAAAAATAAATTTTGCTTCACTAATCCGACTAGAATAAACCAGAATTGCATATTCAAAAGCCATATCTTGTAATAATTGACTTTGCAACACTATGGCCAGGGTTATCCTTAATTTTGCTAAAAATGCATTTCTCGCATAGAAAGGTCAAGCAAACAGAAAGTTGCTCTTAATTTCTTGTTTTGTTTGAAAAGGACCGCACATTAGTACGAGGGGTGTTCCAAAAATAATGTCATTTGCCTTTGTTTTCCAAAACTAAAATTATATTCATCATTTTAAATTGCCCTGGCCCTCAAAATACCCACCTACCTTAACACACCGTTGGAGTCGTTCAATCCAACTTTGAAAGCAGAGTTCATGCTCTTCAATGGGGACACTCATTAGGTACTGATAAACAGCAGACCCAAGGGCATTTCTCGACTTGTATCTCTTTCCAGACAGTCTGAATTTTAGTTTCGGAAACAAGAAAAAGTCACATGGGGCCAAGTCCGGTGAATATGGAGGATGCGGAAGGACAGTAACATTTTCTGATGCCAAAAACTCGGTCACAAGCCTAGCCTTATGAGCGGGGCCATTATTATGTAAAAGCCGGAGATACTTCATTCCTGTTCTTGGGCGGCGGCGTTTGTAGCAGGACTTTAAATTTTTCAGAACAACATTTTTGTAGAACTTTGCTGTAGCCATCCTGCCTTTTGGCACCGGAATTTGCATAACTGGACCCTTAATATTGTTAGGACGGGAAGGGTTCATAATAATAGTATAAGAAATTCTATTATAAGTCCAGGTTATTTATTTTTAGAATCCAATAAATTCCTTGAAACAAACTATACAAAACAGACTATAATATAGTTTATTTCAAAAATCAGTACCTGCATCTTTTCGATCGACATTTTTATCTTTTCTCTTCAAATCTTTTCTTGAACAGGTTTCTAACTTTTCTGATCGAGATCTTTTTCCAAACTGAGTTGTTTATATACAAAATTCGGCCTATTTATAGTAATAACACTGATGACGTCAAAAGCGAAAGTAGGATTTCGCGGAATCGTGCTACATGCTTGTAACATACAAAATGGCGGACGTTATAAAAAGAACCAAGATGCAGACGAAATATTGATGAATTTCTAGTTCTATTAAGTTGCTAAGGATTAATAATGTTAACAGGAATGAAGCTAAGGTAACAGTCTAATGAATTAATTTAAAAACCTACGTTGTAAATAACGAACATTCGATTATTTTGAACATGCATTGGATGCTTACATTTAGGATAGTGTTACAGCCTAACACTACCCCCGCTTTTCAAGAACTGTCCCAATTCTTCAGACACAAAATGGTAAGTTTTCAAAATAATCTAATAAATATATATATATATATCTATAATTTACCTTAGCAACATAATATAGTCAACATTAATTCAATTTACCTTCACAACATAATATATACAATATTAATTCAATTTACCATTCCTCATTATTAAATGAATAAAGTTCTGTACTATAGTCTGTTATAATATTTAAATCTTACAGTTTTTTCTGTATCAACTTATTAAATGATACACAATTTTGACAACAATAATTGTTTATTCATATAATATATATGCATGTTGTCAGATTAGGAATAAAGTATTAACAATATAATGTTAACAATTAATAACTTTCAGTTACATAAACACATTAAAGTTACCAAATAATGTTCTACACTATTAAGTATAAGAGTTTTCATTAAATGTTTCTACTTTTTAATTTTAGGTTAACATCCTTTTGAGTAGTCCTGGTTTCTTGGTAAATATATCAATTTTCCTAACATCAGTTTTCCTTAAATCTGTTTTCTTACATCAGTTTGCATTTAAATCAGTTTTCTTACATCAGTTTTCATTTAAATCACTTTTCTGTTTCACAATATTTTAAATTTCTTCACTATTGTTCTCACTTCATATGCGAAACCATTTTCCTCAATCACTACCACGTTCTCTTTCTATGACACGAGCTTTCTTTTCCTTTTTATCATTTTTTCAGCTTTTTCCTTTATTTCCTCCAGTTCCTTCATTTCCTCATCATCTTCCTCCTTTTCCTTTAATACATCTTTGACTTTATTTACTTCTTCTACTTTTTTTCTTTCCCTCCTCCTTCTTTTCATTATTATTCCTTACTACTTTAACATTTTCTTTTCTTTTTACTTCTGATTTCTTATTCTCCTCTTTCTTTTTCTTCAAGTTCCTCCTCTCTTTCTCATGTTTACTCCCTTTCTTCGTTACTTCCGTTTTCTTCTCCCCTCTCAATTTCTCCTCTTCCTTTCTCCTATCCTCTTCCTTGTTTTGCTCTTCTTCTTTCCTCTTGTCTTCCTTTTCCCTATCCTCCCCTTCTTTTCCCTTCTCCTCTTTCCTCTCCTCCTCTTTCCTCTTTTCCTCCTCCTCTTTTTTGCCTCTTTCCTATTTTCTCCTTCCTTCTTTTCTTGTTTCCTATCCACTTTCTTTCTCTCCTCCTCTTTTCTCTTTTCCTCCTTTCTCCTTTCCTCCTCTTTCCTCTTTTTGTCCACTTGTTTTCTCTCCTCCTCTTTTCTCTTTCCCTCTTCTCGTCTTCTCTCCTCCTCATTCCTTTTCCTATCCTCCTCTTCTTGTCTTGTCTTCTCTCCTCCTCTTTCCTCTTTTCCTCCTCTTGTTCTCTCTCCTCCTCTTTTCTCTTTTCCTCCTCATTTCTCCTTTCCTCATCTTTCCTCTTTTCCTCCTCTTTTCTCCTCTCCACTTCTCTTCTCTTGTCCTCCTCTTGTTTTCTCTCCTCCTCTTTTCTCTTTTCCTCTTCTTGTTTTCTCGCCTCCTCTTTTCTCTTTTCCTCTTCTCGTCTCCTCTCCTCCTCTTCCCTTTTTCCATCCTACTCTTCTTGTCTTCTCTCCTCCTCTTTCCTCTTTTCCTCCTCTTGCTCTTTCTCCTCCTCTTTTCTCCTCTCCTCTTCTTTCCTCTTTTCCTCATCTTTTCTCCTCTCCTCCTCTTTTCTCTTTTCCTCTTCTTTTCTCCTCTCCTCCTGCCGTCTCCTCTCCTCCTGTTTCCTCATTACCTCCTTCTGTGTTTTCTCCTCCTCTTTTCTCATCTCCTCTTTCCTCTTTTCTTCCTCTTGTTTTCTCTCCTCCACTTTTCTATTTTCCTCTTCCCTTTTCCTTCCTTCTTTCTCCATAACATCAGTCTCATATAATTTAATTTCATTCCTAAAAATTTCTTCCTGAAATCTCTCGTAATCCGACATCTCACTTTCCGTCACGCTTTCTGATTCGCTGTCTTCACTACTACTACTGCTGCTGCTGCTCAAATCTAAATCGCTCTCTATCCTTTTACTTGTTCCCCATACTTTAGTCTTCGTATTTTTCCTCCTACACATCTCCTCCTCCATATCGATACACATGTACTTCTCTGCTCTTGCCAAAAATCTCTCTAAATCTTTTTCTGCCTCTTTCCCCTTTGCTCCCGTTGTCTGGTTAAACATATAGTACTCCTCTTTCCTAGCTCTACAGTTATGTGGATTGTCATTTCGTCTGAATATCTTCTTGCACTTGGTGCATTTGTAGCTGATGCCACTGTGCTGTTCTCTTAAATGTGACATGCAAGGTTTCCTTGCCGGGAAGAACAGATCGTCACACAGCTTGCACTTAAATCTCTAAAAATGAAGAAAACCAACCTTGATTTAAATACTTTGGTAAGCATTATCTTTCCTATTTTTTTTTTTTGACAGCAAAAACAAAACACAAAAAAATAAACAATGCAATAAACCTATTGTTTAATATTTACTCATTAAACCAATCTGGCTTAGCATTTCCTCTGTAAGGTTTAATCTTATTGTGATGTACAATTTTTGGTTTTCCATGGTGGCTAAGCTTTATTCTGTATAACACATCATTTACTTTATTTATCACTTTACATGGACCAACCCATGGTCTCTGAAATTTAGGACTTAGACCTCTCTTTCTTATTGGGTTATAATACCAAACAGCATCATTTTCTTTATAAATGTTGTATTTTGTCTTTACATCATAGTTTGTTTTCATAAAAATAGATGAAAAGGGAACATAACATAACATTTTTTGCAATGTTCATATTTTTCCTAGCAATATTGTAAACATTATTTAGGGTTCTTTCTAAATTTATCACATACTGAGATGTTGACTGATTATTATCTTCATCAATTTCAGGACTACCAAATATCATGTCAATTGGTAACCTAATTTCACGACTAATGTGTAACATAGAAGGTGTAAATCCTGTAGAAGCTTGAACTGAGGACCTGTAGGCCATCAAAACTAGATCAACATGTTCGTCCCAATATCTCTGATTTGCAGATACAAAAGGTGACAACATATTTATTATTGTTGAATTTTGTTTTTCAATAAAACCATTTCCTTGAGGGTGAAAACTTGACGAACGTGTCTTTTCAATGCCTAAAAGAGTACACATTTCTAGAAATAACTTTGACTCAAAAGTTTTTCCTTGATCGGTGTGGCAAATTAATGGACATCCCCATCGACTAATATATTTATTTACTAAAACTTGTGCAACAGTTGTCGCTTCAAGATTTTCAATACAATAGCACTCAGTCCATTTACTGAAAAGATCTCCTACAACCATTAAATATCTATTTCCCTTTTCAGTCTTTACAAACGGACCCATGAAATCGATAGCTATTCTCTCATTCGAAGCACCTACACTGTAAGTTTGAAGAGGGGCCTTAGGTTTTCTAAGGGTCCCTTTCCTACTGTTGCAAATGTCACAAGTTTTGCACCAATTTTCAACATTACTTCGCAATGCGTACCAGTAATATCTATCTCTTACTTTCTGAAGGGTTTTCTTAATACCTAAATGTCCCGCACTCTTACTGGTGTGTAATTGTTGTAAAACAAATTCCCGTTTTGACTTTGGGATAACAAGTAATAACTTGAACGAAGTGTCTGAATCAGTTTCTACCCATTTCCTGTATAAGATATTGTTTTGTAGTACCATAGAGTCTAACCGTGCCCAATAATATTTCAATTCAGGACTTTCTTTAGATATTTCTTGCCAAGTGGGTTTTACTCCATTTAAAATAATGTCTTTTATCATTTTCAAAGTATCATCTTTATCTTGTAACTCTGATATGTTAAATTCCTCAACATTCCCTCTGTCAAGATTTAGACTTGTGTCATGGCTAGTACTTGGTATATTAGAACTTTGTACATTAATAGAACTTATCATAACATTATCTTTATATTCTGTTTGACAAGAACTCTCTACTTTTAATGTATTATTTTGAGAAATTTTTCTGTCTTCGTCTGAGTGATTTGCAATAAGTGAAAGTAACACATTGAATATGTTATGGCCAAATGCTGTCAGCATGTTGACCCCCGTTATAACATAATTCTTTCTTTCATTAGTATCTATTGACAACAATACAGATTGTATGCCTAACATGAAATCAGAACACATTTTGACAAAGTACTCAAAATTTTGTCCTACAATGAACAGTGTCATTCCAGTAAACACTGTCAAATGTACACCAAATAACTGTGTCATGAAGATAAATGCAAGGGAGATAAACATGTAAGAATACTCTGTATTAGGAGACACAGAGTTACTCCCCTTAGATGTGTAATTTTCAACATTTGCTGGCTTTAATGTTTGTATACAAGATACTTGAACTTTGGTTTCCACTCTTTCACAGTATTTGCAATTATCATCAATACAAGGACGCCTAGAAAGTGCATCTGCATTTGAGTGTAAGCGACCTGCTCTATGTTCAATAGTGAAATCATATGCACTAAGAAAAGTTAACCATCTTGCTAACTGACCTTCTACATTTTTGAAATTTAACAGCCACTTTAGACTAGAATGATCACTTCTTATGATTACATGTCTACCATAAATGTAGTGATGGAAGTGTTTGAGAGCATTTACTATTGCTAATAATTCACGTCTGGTTACCCAATACCTGCGTTCAGTTTTTGTGAAGCATTTACTGTAATATCAAATTACTTTTTCCTTACCATCAACTTTTTGTGATAAGACTGCACCTTGTCCAACTAATGAGGCATCAGTATCAATAATGAACTGATCATTTTCTGTTGGAAAGGCTAAAATGGGAGATTTTGTCAAAGCCTGTTTTATTTTTTGAAAAGCACTTTCACATTCTGTTGACCAAATGAATTTTCTACCATTTTCTGCTAATTCATGTATTGGTTTAGCAATAGTTGCAAACTGATAAACATAGTTTCTGTAATAACTAGCCAAGGAAATGAAACTTCTGGCTTCTTTAGCATTTCTAGGGGTTGGCCAGTCATGAATAGACTGAACTTTCTTAGGATCAGTACCTACACCATTCTCATTGATGACATGACCAAGAAAGGTTACTTCTTTTTAAAAAAGAACACACTTTTTAGGGTTGAGTTTTAGGTTAGCACCTTCTAGTCGTTTAAAAACTAACTCTAAATTTTCCAGTTGTTGCGAGAAAGTTTGAGAATGACAGATTATGTCATCTAAGTAAATAATTACAGTATTCCACAACATTCCATTGAAAACCATTTGCATTAAGCGCGTGAATGTTGCTGGAGCATTACAGAGTCCAAAGGCTAATCGTTTCCATTGCCATTGCTGGCCACCCGGAATTGAGAAAGCAGTTTTTGAACGGTCTTTCTCATCAATATCAACTTGCCAATAACCAGACTTCATATCTAGGCATGACCACCATTTTGAACCAGATAATGCCTCAAGGCTGTCGTCAATCCATGGTAAAGGCTGTGAATCTTTAACAGTTACTTCATTTAAACCTCTATAATCACAACAAAACCTAAGAGAACCATCAGGTTTTATGACAGTAACCACTGGTGAATTCCATGGGCTCTGTGGACATTTTTCAATGATACCATCATTTTCCATTTTAACAATTTCCTGTTCCACTAATTTTCTTTTAGCTAAAGGAATTCTGTATGGATATTTTTTAACAGGTTTAGCATTGCCTGTATCAATGTTGTGTTTAACCAATGAAGAATGACCAATATCATTAGAATCCCTACTGAAAACATTTTGATGTTTAATTAAAAAGTTTCTTAATACCTCAGTTTGATCAGGATCTAAATTTTCTGCTGATTTATTGAACATATCAGACAAATGGTCTGGCAACTTTTGGTTATTTTGAATTCCTGTGGTACTATTAACCGTTGTAGAACAAACATTTGTCTTATCTACCACAGTTACCGATTCTAATTTTGCGGTTGTGGTATCTTTAAATAATGTAATGGGTTTCTCGGTAAAGTTTGCGAGGGTTAACAAGTACCTTTGCAACCATTAAACCAGTCTTTTCAACAAAATCATCATAACCTTCTACCACACAGCACTTGTCTTTGTCAATGTGGTCTAGCATTTTAGCTAGTACCACCACTTCCGTGTTTGGATCAATTACAACAGTTTCTAATATAGCCACTCTACAACAGTTAGATACAGTACTGTTTTTTATATAACATGGAATTTTGTCTCCCTTTACAGACATGTAATTTTTACTGATAATTAAATCACATTTGTTGGCCCTCATAAAATCTATACCTAAAATACTATCTTGTACTATATCATATATTAGCATTTCGTGCTTAAATGTGTGACCCCCTAAATTAATATCCATAACGGCTTTACCCAGAAATGGCTTACTTTCCCCTGTAACAGTACAAAGCAATTTTGAAACAGGAACTATCTCAGGTTTTGTCTCATTCAACCAATTTTCCATTATCTTGTTGTTTACAATTGAAACATTAGCACCAGAATCACATAAGCATGAAACCTAATTTCCATTATTCAAAACATCACAAAAATATCCATTCTCAGTCCCAAGACTATTGAGCTGAATTGTGTTGGACCTTAATTGTGGCTTGGTCTGGTTGTGGTCCCCCAACTTGACCTGTTGTCGTTTCCCGACACTCTATTATTTTGTTGTGAATTGTTTTGATGTTGATTTTTATGATCAGTTCTTCCTTGTTTGGCCCTGTTTGATTGTTTGTATCATGATTTCTGTTGTAGCTGTTATTATTGTTGTTGTTGTAATTATGAGATTTGTTATTGTGATCTCTGTTGCTGTCATTTGACCTATTATTCTGTCCTTTATGACCATTTGTGTTGTTGTATCCGGTTCTCTTAGCCTGATTATTCTGTATTGAATCTAACTTTTCTACTTTTTGTGCAAGAGACTCAATCTTTTCCATAACACTTTCCAATGTAAATGTTGGTTTTAAATGGTTGTTATTTTTCTGTGTGAATGCATGTACTGGTTGAAATCTTTGTTTGTCAGCCAGTTTATGTGTTTCAAGACGGACAGCTATTGTCTCTGCCTCTGCTATCGATTTTGGACAGCATTCTCTAAGTCGCAAGCGAATGTCAGCATCATCTAGACTATCAATGAAACAGTCTAAGGCTAAAATTTCTATCAACTCTGAGTTGGCATCTGGATATGCCTGTCTTGTAAGTTTTTTTACCTGTTGGGCTAATTCTAATATGGACTGATCTTTCTTCCTTGAAAGAGACTTTAATTGAGACCTAAATATTTCAGCTTTGTTCTTAGTTCCAAATCTAGCTTTAAGTAAATCTACTAAGCTTGAGAAATCTCTTTTCTGTGTTTCAGTCAGTTCACTTAACAGTGACCTAGCATTTCCTGACAAACTGCTGGCTAAGTACAGTGACTTTGCAGTGTAATGCCAATTATTTATTTCTGCAATGAGATTGAATTGAGTTAAATACTCACTTATGTCTGTTGTTCCATCATATGTTTGTGGCTTCATCTTTAAATTAAAAGATGAATGTGTGTGGAAGTCATCAGTCACATTTTGATTTGTGTTAACATTGTTATCATATTTGGCCAGGAAGAATTTTGTCTTGGCAAATTTTGTGTATGAGTGTCATTGAGTTGACCCCTATAATCATTTCTCCTAAAGTTAAAAACAACTTCTGGATCTGGATTTCTAATCTCTGAAATCCGGGAACGGATATTATGTATGTCTGACTCAAAAGAGTACATTCTTTGTTGCATCTTATCATGAAAATTTTTCAAAGTACTTGATAAAGAACTCATTTCTTTGGAAATAGTAGATAATGTACAATCTACAGGCAAACTATCAGGTACCATAAAATCATTGCTAATATTATCAGAATTTCTATTTTCCATATTTGAATAACTATGGTCTTCCATATTTCAGGTTTCTGTATGTATTAACATTTAGCAATTACCCATTCACTTTTCTATTTTCAGATAGAGTCTAGATAAAGTACTTGGATCTTGGAGACAGAACACCTTTTTGAAATTAATTGTTTACACTATTTCAATAAATTGTATTAAACAATATCTCTGTCTTGCTTAATTAAATCTATTATGTGAAAATTCTTAATCCCTGCTAAACAAGGCTCTCCTTGAATTTTCACACTAAAAATTGTATTAAAAAAAATGTTTCTGAATAAAAATGTAAATCTATATAAAATATCTATATCAATATCAATTCTTCACTATTATCATCAGTTCTGACACCATTTTGTTAAGACGGGAAGGGTTCATAATAATAGTATAAGAAATTCTATTATAAGTCCAGGTCATTTATTTTTAGAATCCAATATATTCCTTGAAACAGGCTATACAAATACAGACTATTATATAGTTTATTTCAAAAATCAGTACCTGCATCTTTTCGATCGACATTTTTATCTTTTCTCTTCAAATCTTTTCTTGAACAGGTTTCTAACTTTTCTTATCGAGATCTATTTCCAAACTGAGTTGTTTATATACAAAATTCGGCCTATTAATAGTGTTATGCCCTAAAATTTATTGCATTTTTTGTCTGGTAAAATATTTAATTTTAAAATAAGTTCTATATTTAAAAAAAGGAAATAACATAAAATCCCTATTATTTTAGGGAAGTCATTTTGTTGACATTTGATGTTTTTTCTAAGTTGCTTTTGGCAACCTGTGTGTTAACAGAGAAATAATTCTTATTGTTTTGAGTGATTGACACTTCTCAAAATTTCTTTCAAGTTTGACAACCAATAAAGATAACAAAAGAAGTGTTAGCCGATAGTTTTCATATCAGATGCCATAATCACCGATTTGAGACTAAGTGTCGGTCTCGGGACAATTATCAATCAGGCAGGTTAATTATCCCCAAGCTATAATTTTTCAGCCCCACCTTTCTAAGCTCTCCATGTTACAATTGTTTTTATTGGTTGCTGTTGTCGTCAAGATTTATTATTTAATATTTGTTACTGCTTTAATATGACAGTCTAATTTTGGATTTCCAAAGTACTACATACATGGTTTTCCATAAGAACTGAATTTTAGGATTTTAGAATAATTGTTTGGTTTTACCAACAGAGGATAGTTGATCATCCATTTGGAACTATTGTTATTTGTTATTATATGTGGTATTCCATATGAAGACTATATAAAGGAGAAAAACGGACTTAGTGTTATTCATCATTCGTATTTATTCTTAAGTTTCTGCCGGCAAAAGTCTACGGCAGAACACGTGGTGGACAGAATCTCGGGTAACGATCTATTCATCCGGACTTTCATAAGCACAGGCGAGTACTCTCACTTGAACAACTAATTCCCCACCCGGATTTAAATTTGGACAACCAAAGCATTATGTGTCAAAAAACATACATTGGAATTCATTTAAACCATTGTGTGCGTTGCGGACTTACACATCCAGCTAATCGCTGCCATGCATGGAATGCAGTGTGCAACAAATGCCGCATGGTCGGTCATTTCGCACGTGTTTGCAGCTCTACGGAAAAGAGACCTAAATCAACCGAATCACGAAAACGGGACAAAGAAAGGATGGCAGCGTTCGTTCGCCGAAAAACTGCTGAATCCGCACTTCCGTTGATTCACGCCGAGGATGATTTCATCCGAGAAATGCAAGTCAACACTTCTGCATGTGATTTTGGAACACTTAAGCGAAAACTGAATGACATGAAATGCACAAATTTACGTTTACAAGATGAACTACAGGAAAATCAATTACAGTGTAACGTTCTACAAGAATCTAAACAGCAAAGTGATCTTGAAATAAACAAGCTCAAAAATGAAATTCAGTGTTTACATTCCAAGCTCGCAGACGAACAACACAAGTTTCAAACAGTTGACACTAGTTTAAGAGAGAAAGAAACAGAGCTTCGCGACATAAAACTCGAAGTAAATAAAATCAAAACGGATTCAAAAGGGTTACAGGAACAGATCGGCTTTCACGAAATTTTAAGAGATGAGGTTATTGATCATGTGAAATTTATTTCTACAATAACAGACATGGAATTTGGCGGTCCGTTATGGAGACAGCTCGAGTTTCAAATCGCAGAAATACATTTATTGCTAGAAACAAAGGACGAAGAAATTGCTGATACGAAACAAACGATGCTATCTTTAAACGAGAGAATACATCAACTTCAAAATGAAAATCAAGATCTAAAACATGAAGTGAATTCCATTAAAAACAAAAAGGAACATATCCACCCCTCTACTTATCACGGCAGATACCCACCACCAGGTGCAAAAATGGCTAGAAGAGGCGGTTCTCGCCGATAATTCACATGCACATAATTGTGGACTAAAGACCATTTTGTAAAGGCAAAATATGGCGTAATCTTTGAGATATGGTTGTATAAATATGAATAATTGATACTTGTTTTTACTATTATAAGTAATTTGGTATTTATATTCATTATACATAACTGCTGAAGTTTTTGTCATGTGCCTATAATAACATTATGATCTACATTTCACAGGAGTGAAAATATTTTAAAGGGAGAGGTGGTGTTATGCCCTAAAATTTATTGCATTTTTTGTCTGGTAAAATATTTAATTTTAAAATAAGTTCTATATTTAAAAAAAGGAAATAATATAAAATCCCTATTATTTTAGGGAAGTCATTTTGTTGACATTTGATGTTTTTTCTAAGTTGCTTTTGGCAACCTGTGTGTTAACAGAGAAATAATTCTTATTGTTTTGAGTGATTGACACTTCTCAAAATTTCTTTCAAGTTTGACAACCAATAAAGATAACAAAAGAAGTGTTAGCCGATAGTTTTCATATCAGATGCCATAATCACCGATTTGAGACTAAGTGTCGGTCTCGGGACAATTATCAATTAGGCAGGTTAATTATCCCCAAGCTATAATTTTTCAGCCCCACCTTTCTAAGCTCTCCATGTTACAATTGTTTTTATTGGTTGCTGTTGTCGTCAAGATTTATTATTTAATATTTGTTACTGCTTTAATATGACAGTCTAATTTTGGATTTCCAAAGTACTACATACATGGTTTTCCATAAGAACTGAATTTTAGGACTTTAGAATAATTGTTTGGTTTTACCAACAGAGGATAGTTGATCATCCATTTGGAACTATTGTTATTTGTTATTATATGTGGTATTCCATATGAAGACTATATAAAGGAGAAAAACGGACTTAGTGTTATTCATCATTCGTATTTATTCTTAAGTTTCTGCCGGCAAAAGTCTACGGCAGAACAATAGTAATAACACTGATGACGTCAAAAGCGAAAGTAGGATTTCGCGGAATCGTGCTACATGCTTGTAACATACAAAATGGCGGACGTTATAAAAAGAACCAAGATGCAGACGAAATATTGATGAATTTCTAGTTCTATTAAGTTGCTAAGGATTAATAATGTTAACAGGAATGAAGCTAACAGTCTAATGAATTAATTTAAAAACCTACGTTGTAAATAACGAACATTCGATTATTTTGAACATGCATTGGATGCTTACATTTAGGATAGTGTTACAGCCTAACAATATCAAAGAAAATCACATACAAAACTTTCTTAACAGTGCGAAGGCGCTTGGCAATACATGGACGTTTTGCATTTTTAGTGGCCCAAATTCTATTTGAACATTTCCGCTTTGGCTCAAAATAGTAAACCCATGTCTCATCACCAGTAACGAAATTGTCGAAAGCCTTTTTGTTATATTTGGGATACATTTTGAGAAGCTTTTTAGCATTTGCAACACGGGTTCTCTTTTGTTCGTCTGTCAGCAAATGAGGTATCCATCTTGCATTTATTTTCCGAAGTTGAAGATGTTTCTTTAAAATACCATGAACTCGTGCTAAAGACAAGTTCGTCAACCGTGCTAAATCACTCACAGTGTATCGGGCATCTTTGTTCAGCAAATTCCTGATTTTTTCTATGTTGCTTTTCGTCGTTGTTGTTGCAGGACGACCTGGGCGAGTAGCATCTTTGACTTGCTGCTGACCGGTTTTAAATTTAGCAACCCACCTACAAATAGATCTGTGAGACATTTCAACCTCCCCATAAATGTCGCACACCTCACGGTGAATATCTACAGGCTTTATGCCGAATAATGCCCGACCTTTTATATAAGCCCTAATTTCAAGCACATCTTTAGCTCTTCTACCAGTCATTTTATGTATAGTGTAATGAATACGCTATAAAGCTATGTACACTGTATCAAGGTCAGTGAAATTGTGAACAAGATTTTCACCTGTGTAATGCTTCAGTGATTATTCTATCGGTCCGAAGTGGTTTATAATACATATCACACGGTTTTCACGAGATAATGCAAAAATGACATTATTTTTGGAACACCCCTCGTAGGAAAAACATAAAATCTTATTAATCAATAGCACATTTTTTAAATAAATCCCCTTCAAAGTAACCAATTTTAAAATAACATCCCTTTCAATTAAAGACTGTTCTAAATTTGACCCTGCGGTGTAAGTAAATGGTATTGGATTCATTTAAGAAAACAATCAATAAAAATTATAAATACATTTAATTTAGCTAATTGATTTTAAGACAAAACAGTTAATTCCACAACCTCTCTTGACGTAGAGAAGAAACGAAACTAGCATACATTGTAAACATATACAATTAATGACCAATTAGAACTTTGGTTGAGTGTATAATTTATATTTTTTTGTAAAAGGTGCTTTGATAAAATTGTTTCAAAATGTAAAAAAAAATTCGAATGATCCTTTAAAGACCTCTTCAGAGTTTGTTAAAATCAAGAAAATTAGCTTTTGAAAAAACAAAATATGAGTTTTAATGTAGATGTAGATTTTATTGCTGATATAATTTTTTTCCTGCTAATTACTTTTATCGGATCCGAACTCGCAGCCTTTTGCATCGTAACCCGATATCTTTACCTACTGAGCTAAGTCTCTCGGGAAAGATTATAGATGGTTCGTTTTATAATTTCATTTTCAAATAAAGTACAGAAGCTGTATTTTATCTATGAAAACGTATATCGATATGAACAAATAAATTAAAAATGTTGGATTGTATTTCTTTTTTTAATGATTACGAATCTATCAATTGTGTCAATGCATAAATTAAGGGAAGACTTAGAAACGCGATATACCATATTAGTAAGAACACCATTAGTCAAATTTGGTGATAAAGGTAAAATCCTCTGTAACCGGAATCCTCTCTTAACCGGATATTTTCTTCAGCCCCGAAGGTCACCGGTTTAGGGAGTTTTTACTGTAGTAACTAACGTTGATATTTTTTGAAAGTAATATGTAATGATCATCGAGGATTACCCGACAGAATTTATCTGTTGTGTAAAATACAAGAAGAGAAATATTTAGTGACAAAGTAGGCGACCAATTAGTTGCCTACTTTATTATTATTCACTGTCAATATTTATGATAGCTATGTAGCAATTTGATCTTGAAAAAAAAGACAAAAAAGAAATATTTACATGAATTGTAGTTTTTGGATCATGCGTGTCTAATATTAAAGGCCAGAGTTCAGGTATAAAAGGGAGAAGCTCTGCAAAATGGCCACTTGTACTGAACTCTCTGTGGTGTCTGCTAGCAGAACACATCAAGAGAAAAACAAGAATATCTCATGAAATAACTAATATTTTAATCTATAATTTGGCACACACATTCTCCATAAAGTTTTCTTACTATATTGTAAATTTGAAAGAAGTCTGACATCTAGAAATGTCATTTCCAGAAAATTATTTTCAAAATAACAGATAAATTCAAATTTCCCCCACAGGTATGATTGACAGCTCAAGAAAGGTCATGAACTCTGAGAATGGCAAGCTTGACACATGGCGGGAAAAATCTTCACAAATGTTTATCAGTTGTTTACATTATGGTGAAAGCATTAAAATGCTCACTGTCTGATAAATACTATGAGATAAATCACTCCCACAAATGTCCCATGTAAGGAGACCCTATAGGGTTAGGAAACCATTGTCTGACAAGTTCCAAAACACATTTTGGCATAATATCCCGACGATGCCATTCATAATGTTTAAATCGTCTATCTCTTTGTAGAGCTACAGCTTTTTCTCTCAAATAACGTGGATCGTGCCATGCATTGCGATGGTACATCATTGTCCAAAACCGTTTGTATTTCTCTTTCCTCAAACCACTGTTTCTTGTATGGGGAAGACAATTTTCAGATTCCCACCATAACTGTTCATTTTGTTGGCTGGTAATGCATGGCCTGCATAAACAATAGCGACATTCATCCTGTAAGGGATCTTGTTGAATTCTAAATTCTTCAAAACTTGTCTCATTTTGCAAAGTATTTTCTTGATTGCTTGATGTCTGGGTTGAAGCGTCATTCTTTGGAACTGTCCTAGATACTTCTCTGTATTCCCAGTTATTATGATTGAATAAATGATAAATGGTCTCTAATTGCTCTGGTAACACATCCAAAGTAACGTGGATATTTCCTTCATCCATTGGTAAAACTATTCATATGCTAAAAGATTAGCCGTAAACTGAGCTACATGTACGCTCTTGATCACTAATTATTGGCACAATCCATTTATTAGCACTGATAAAATCATTATGAGTTCGTGGAAGCTGGTTACTCAATAGGTGGTCAGTTCAGATCATTAAAGATAGAATAGTCCATATGCAATGTCAGGGTTAGTACTGTTGTTTGACTTTATAAAAAAATTATAAAGCTGCACACACACACACAAATTCTATAAAATTTCTTACAAATTTAATATTCAAAAATTTACCTCGCCTTTTTACCTGAAGGCAAATTTATTTAAAATAAGCCTTGTGACTTATACATGTATTCATTTTGCTTTACCCATACATGCACATGTAAAGTGGATTATTCCAAATCACTGGGATTAGCGTGGCACTTGTTACAATTTATTAATTGTGATTGTTAGCTTACTGAAACATTAATTCATTATGAGTCAAAATAAAAGGCCACCGAGCTTTAAAATTGAAGTACCAGGAGATGTCCTGAAAAAGGAGTCGATAATGCAAAGAATGCAACTTGTAAAAAATCATGTGATGACTACTCTAAATAGACCAGTGAACAATTGGGATGTATTTGATGCCATGCTTACTAATTGGTGTGACAATAATGGAAAGAAAGGCAAAGGAGATGAGACATTTGGTACAGCTTCCTATGCTCAAGTAAAGAGGGAAGATACTTGTGAAGATCTGTTTGTGGTAGCATCTTCATCACTGCAACGATTGGTGACTATGACAGGTGATCATGCAAGAAACTGTAACGATGAACTGAAAATAGTAAAGACTGTGTACAGGGGACATGTTATTATCAACACGTTACAATGCACCAAGGAGAAGAACCCACACATCTACAAATGGTCATCATCACCATATCTGCCTAACAATGAATATTTGGTGAATCATAGAATCAATCATGCCATAGTATGTAGTGGTATGCTTCCGGTGAACTATACCAGATTCGCAAACACTGCAAACTTAGGTTGCATTTCAAGGTCCAATAGGAAACGTATGACAGACCTTCATAGTGCAAGTGTGAAAAGTGTTTATGAGTCCTCACTAGAAGATGCCTTGCTTGAAGAAGTTGCCTTTTATGAAGACCTTGATGGCATTGAAATAATGACAGATGCTCGCCATGGATGGAGAAAGAATTCCAAAGACAGCAGCGTCATAGCTATTGGAGAGAAAACGCATAAAGTGTTACAGTGCATTAACGTCAGTAAACATGATGACATAGTTTCACAAAGACATGAAAAGGTAGGGACAGACAAAATGTACAATTATTTTGACAGCAAGGATGTCAGTATCAAGGTTCACACTCATGACCGCAACATGACTATCAACAAGATGGTGAAAGGGAAAATAAATACAACTAACCAAAACGACTCATGGCATAGTGTGAAAAGTGTAAAGAAAATGATAGCCTCAGTGGCATCAGGACCTAAGTACAAAGAAGGAAGTACATGGTCAGAGCAGTTGGCTGACAAAGTTGAACCAGTTGCAACACACTTCCATTGGGCTATTAGGAACTGTGACAAAGATCCTCAAATTCTAAAGACACTTCTTGGTAATATTGTGTCACATTACAAAAATGAACACAGCATGTGCCACAATTCATCAAGATGTAAGAAAGATCCCAACTATGAACCTTCAAGAACTGTAATTACCGATCCTAAGGCAGAAAAACTACTTAGAATGACAATAGAAAATTCTGTAATATACAAAAATCCAGAGGATTACATATTAGGACGTGATACATCATATGTAGAAAGTTTCAATAATGTAATGAATGTGTTTCAAGACAAGAGAATTGTGTTTAGCGAGAAAAGGTATTGTGACAGGTCAAATTTAAGTGTTCTGCACTGGAATGAAAATGTTGATAGAGAATTTACTTCAGTATGGAATAAAAAAGACCAACAAGCACCAAGAAGACAAAAAGGGAAGAAAAATTATAAATCACCCACATTTAATTACAGAAACAGTGTTTGGGAAATATACATGAACTCTATATTTAAACGAAGTCGAAAACAGCTACATTAAGAATATTCCTCTTGATTGAAAATTAAAATATAAGATAATTTACAAGGTTATTGTTCAGGCATAGTACCCAGGGTTCAGTGCAAGACTATTGTAACTACCTCTTCATTGCAATGTAGTTACAATAGTCTTGCACTGACCACTTGATACACTTTCAATCAATTTTATTATTTAACTTCCAGTAAGTCATCCACTTATACTTATTTGTTTCTTTAGGAGATGTATTTATATCTCTATTAACTAATGATCTGATAGCAATGATTAAATGAACTGTAAATAAATATATTATTTCTGTATAGCACTGCATCTTGTTATTCATTGCTAAAGAGATTAATTCTAACTGTATAACCTTAGCTCTTATCATTCACCACAGATGTTTCTGTTTACAAATGATCTCATTGCACTAGAAACTGACCAGTGTTAACCACACCTCCAGCCCCAAATATGCTTAATGGCCCTCCGTACGGATTTTTGAGTTCATGAACTCCGGCCTTTAATTAATCATTACTCAAACCAGGGTACGTTTCGGATCTAAATTCTAATGAATTGAATACATATTAGTACCCTTCACACTATGTCATAGTGTTGTGATTGTAACTTTCCATAAAATGACAGATCGGTTGTCAGATCATCCATGAATGTGTAAAAGCTGAAAATGTATCAGATATACCCTGAAATATATAACAAGGTCAATGCTTATTTCAAGACTGGTCGAATAGTGTTTTCCGTTTTGGAAATAGCGAATTCATTTCTGAAAAAATAAAGATAAACATATTATTGTTTCCTTCTAAGCATGCAAGCGCAATGCATGGTTTATTTCTGGTCTAGTTATGTGTCTTGTTTAATTATTTTATAGCTTATAATTATACATGCACAATTTCAATACACGATCTATTTGCCTGCAGAAACCGATGATTCAGTCCGCTCGACTAAGCAGTCACTTGAACACCAATGTCTTCTTGAACATCAATGTCTTCTTAAAATCATATATGACAAGTCTACCAAGCAATACACTTGTTTAAAAACCGTAAATGTATTAAGCACTTGAATCTTATAAATTCATGTTTCAATTAAGTCTGGTAAGTCAGCTATAGTAGAATACAAGACTCTATATATCAATTAGAATATCACCCAGAACATGTGCCATTTATTTCGAATTACAGAAAAGTAAGGCCTATTCAATTCGTACCGGATTATACACTCTACGTGCTACTGTATACACAAATCATCTGAATAACCACACGCCTGAACAAATGTAGAAAAATTATATTTCATCATCACTGTTTGCAAATTACTAACTAAAAGTAACGTTCATTTATATTCCTGTTTGTTTTAAAGTTCAACGTTTAAACTTTACATTGACTAGTCAACTCGTTATAAGCTTGCACATTTTGCGATGAGACCTCAATTGCAACACCGAATTAAATGTAAATACATTAACAGCTGATGTACGGTTACTGGCATTGTTTTCCTCAATTTTATGCCCCACATTCCGTAGGACGTCAACGCATATTGCAGATGTCTTTGACAAGTCGAATCGAATCAAACTGTAACTTAACCGTTTAAACTCTCAATACCTAAGCCCTCAATCATAATCAGTACACATATCTACAATTCAATATTTGAATGAACAAAAGAAAAAGAAGTACAAACGCATTTCCAGAAATGCAATCGCTTAGTCTAGGATACATAATTCGGGAACGTCGACTCTGTAATCCCTATGTTCTTCATACAGCAATCATCACGAGGCTTCCATTACAACTTTTAGGATATATCATTCAGGAATGCTGACTCGGTACCCCTTCATTCATCATTCAGCCAACATCATGAGGCTTCCAATTTAAACCTGAAAAGATCTGTGCATTTAAATATCAAACGGAAAGTGCTTGTCTACGAATTAAATAATTGTCTCCCGACATTGTCCAAGCAAGTGAAATAATCTAATTTCAAAATGATCAATCTATATAAACTTCATACAAGCAAAGCTTAAAAGCTGGAATAATTTAATGAGATACATAATGTCCCAAGGCATATACATATATAAAATATGCTATCTAAAATATATGTGCCCTAATCGCTAAAGTCTAATCGCAAAGATAAAAAAAAATAAAAAAAATAATAAATTCTTATTGTACCATATGTGTCATCAAAACAAATTAAAAAATTGTAAATAAAAGATTAGGACAGATAATCCTTCTATTAAACAGTGCTCTGTATTATATTCTTCCATTTTGCACCGTATAAACGTTATATCAAAATTATTATTTATGAAAGACGTTTTTCTTCCTAAACTCTGAAAACTGACAAGATGAAAACAGATCTGACAAAAATAATTTGTCACCGGGTTCCGAATATCGCTTTTGTTGCCGATTCTCTGCTAAAGTTGCCTCAATATCCTAGCGGCACTGCATGAGGATTTCGTGAATCATCACAACGACTTACCTTGGAGCATACGTGTAAATGATTACGTTATACCATGAAATAGTACAATTATTATGACATAAACAATCATCCACGACGAATACTATTATAATAAAACATGAACGAAATGAAAAACCTACATATAAAATGCGCCATAATTTGTCCTTCCTTTTTACTGACAAATAATAAATTTTAGGGATGGGAACGGTTATCCGGATAACCGAATATCCGAATAGTAAGATCGCATCCGGATACCATTCTCGTATCCGAATACCCTCAAATTCGTACGAATTTAGTTTCAGTATTTTGTTCAAGGTTTGTAAAATATAACTTAAACTGGTAAATCTTTCTAAAACTCGCTACACTGCTTGCACTAATCTCGATACTGACATGGTTTTCCCCTGGCGTAACTCGACCAGGATGTCTCAGCAGGGTTGACAAAGAGGTGTTAATTGTTTGTATAGTGGTTAATTGGGAGACCGGAAGATTTGTATTCCAGACCGTGATCTTTTGTTTTGTTGATTGGTGTACCTTGAACAGAGCGTGTTAAATGACACCTGTCAAGTTGCAACAACTTGATTATTTTCGTTAACGAAAACAAACCTCGGATTATTGACAATTTATTGCAACAGAATTTTGAGCAAATATAATCTTGACAGTTTGTTATTTTGACATGACCGCATTAAAGACTTGAAAGGAAAAATCATTTAACTTTAGTCGCCGATATTCAAAAATATAAGATGATGCAATAAACTATTAACATAACTTTTACATGTATTTTTAACCCGATACATGTGATTTATCGATAAATTCGTTACATAGCATTTGTTCATGTAGTTAGTGTAAACTCTGTGTTTTTACATGTTCCGCTGCTGTGCAGGCCGATTTTCGTAAAATGAATCGCCTTGCATATGAGTGCATATGACTATATGCGTATTTTTCGTTTAAAGAATATTATGTATGCGCTTGCAAGCGTCCACGTGAAATAAAACTCCAATTTTATCGAACCTTTTCTTGTACCTTTTCGCGGTAGCTAAATTTTTTTCAACTCATTATTGACTTAACAAGTTTAGTCGTTGGGTCCGAATTTTCACTTATATTTTGTTTCCGTGATATACCCGGTAGGTTGGTCGAGGACTCAAACGATCGCGATATAGTGTAACGTTTGTGCTTTTTAAATTAAAAATATTAAATCAGCAAAATTTTCTGTGGTCGATAAAATGATACGGTTATTCGGATATTATCCGGATACCGGATACGGTTATCCGAATAGTGATTTAGGTATCCGTTCCCATCCCTAATAAATTAATAATAAAACACAAAAATTCCTATTTTACCTAAAAAAAAGTTTAAGCAAATGCTATGCATCGATTAACTAATATTCTTTAAAAATATATACCGGTATCAATTATTTTAATAAAACACGGACAAGATAGTAACTGTACGTAATGCTACGAGACCGAGTAATGTTACGTGGCACACTCAATCGTATTGCAGCTACATACAAGTTATCAAATAACAAGAATTCTAACACGACTTGACGTTTTTCCCATTGAACTTGCTGTGAATTCCTACACGATAATTCACGGCTATTACTAATTACCTGTCGGTATAAACTTATCACGTGACTTAATTTTCACGCATTTAAGAAAGCAAACAATACGCGATTTTTTACCCGGGCGTAATATGATGATACCACAGTTATAAAATAATGTTTATTTTATATATTTAGATAAAATACCATAATTATTTTCCGCTATTTTGTGGCAACGTTATGGTGACGTTAACGCGCCATTTTAACGACGTCACGTCATTTCTGTTGTTTACATGTTATTTTCTGGTGCAGTTGGATGGACATGTATTCAAGTTTGTCATTTAATCTTTTAATTATTAATCAGTTTTTGAATTATGGAGATGTTTAGGGTGTAAACATTAACTGCCGACCTTAAAACCAATTTCCGTTTGTTACGACGCGCTAAACATGCTAAAATTGAGTTATGATTATTTCGCTTATGCAGTCAGATGTGTCGTGTTAGAATTGAAATAATCAATAGTTTCCGGTGAATTATCGCAGGATAATTCACGGGGCGTCGTTCAGCTGCGTAGATATATATCACTCGGGGCTACGCCCCTCGTGATATATCCTTAAGCATCTGAACTCCGCCCCGTGAATTATCCTGCGATAATTCACCGGAAGCTAGATCTATTGATTATTTCTTAAATATCTTTAAAAAAGATAAACGGCGTTGATGGAAAAGATTTATATAAGAAAGAAAGAAATACAGAGAGGCAAAGCAGACACAGTTTAGTTATTTTATTTTATTTGTTATAGCTGTTGACGAACCATCCCTGCCTTCTTAGTATGACTTAGAGATTAAGCGACCGAATCATGACAACTCATAAATTTATTGAAAGTGTCTTTAAAAAAAAAAAGTTGAAGCTGTTGCAACAATTTCATACAGTGAAAACAAGTCGACTAAAGAAGCAAAATATTCAGTTTCAATAAAATACCTCGTGTAGGGTGAGAATTCAAGATGAATAAATGTCCTTGAAATTTAATAAATATTAATAATAACAGCCTGTTACAAGAGCGAAATCTACCAACTTTACGTATATTAAGTTAAAAAAAAGTGCCCGTCCTGAGTATTGAACCCGGGGCCTCCGCTTGAGAGGCGAGAGTGTTAGCCACTACACTACAATGAACTTGTCATACGAACATGAAATTAACAATCAGTATCAAAGGAACTAGAATGGAACCATTAAGAACAAGGAATATCTACACTTCTCTTTCGTTTTACACTGTTTATTGTATGCAAGTGACACCCAAGAATATTCCATATAAAATTGTATTTAAGCCATCAATATTGACCTAACTGGTTACTTAAATCGTAAATATGTTTTTTCCTCCAATACAACACCCACTAACAATCAATCTAATTAATCTATTTGATTTTTCCGCTGCATAATTATAAAATCCCACTAGATACCTCTCCAGCCTGCTAGATGCCCCTATGGTGTAAATAGCTACCAATCGAAATAGTTTATTTCATTTTCCCTCTGCATAATAAGAGAATACGAGTATTATTTACAACATTTCATTGGTCGAAAAACTAGGTCAAAAGTGAGCTTAGACAGCTAACGCCGAAAAAACAAAGCCTAGCTCCGAGCCAACCAGCTTAGTAATTGCGACGTCTGTAAGCAACCCAGGTAAGCAAGTAGCCGAAATCACTGTATATAAACCAGTTGTATCATCTACCGGATATAGCGCACTGGTTGTCACAAAAACATAGTAAACAGTTCAAAAATGAGGGGATTTTGTATGTATTTGTAATGAGAAATCCAATCGACAAATACATGTTCAACAGGCGATTCTCGTAGCACTTGTTTTGAAAGAAGTTATTACCTTTTTTATGAAATATACTTTTTAAAAATCGCTTAAATCACTCACACAAAGTACCGTTTGCACTGTGTAATGTTATAAAATCAGCGCAAATGTTTATGTTCAAACAGGTTTTGAGAGGTATTCTCCTGCTAGCGATAATAAAACATATCATTTTTATTCTTACAATAATAATAATAATACCATAGCTGATCAATTAAACATCAAAACATTAGACCAAACATGCATGTAGCTTCGACGCAGACTGTATCATTTATTAAACATGTTAACTCAATCATTTGTATGTTTCTAGTGATCTATGTGTATCAGTTATGGCGATTTTTCAAAGATGATTTTTAGTATATTTTTCACATTTAAGATCAACGGCTTGAGACACTATCATTTGATGTAAAATCACGTGTTAAAAGTGCTTCGTACAGAGAGATATGTGATATGTTATGAAATATAAGGGCCTCGGTGCCTTTATATACTGCGGCGACACGAAACAATTGGATCTACCAGACTTTATTAGTTAACACTCAGGTCGCTCTGTGAACTACAATTTAAAACAAGCGATAATTAATGTCGTCCCAAAATGTTTTGGATTTGATAAACATAGTCTGAGTTTGTTTTTTTTAAGTAATAGTTTCGAAACTGAAGTTTCACGATTATAAATACATACGCAGGTAGGCGTGACATACAAATTCTGAGGCAAGGCAAGTTATTTAAATACTGATATTTTAAGCTGATGATAAACCCTTTACTTAATGCACGACCAATCCAGATCATCGTCAGCTTGAACATCCATGTCATTTGATCGGAATATACAATGGTCACTTGTTTTCAGAAATATTCTTATAAATGTAATAGCAAACAGTGTACAGCAAAAACAACGTACTACATATCCCATGGAGTAAAGGGTCAAATGGAACTTTTGCAAAGGAATCAATGTCTTGTTTTCTGCCCAAGGATTGACTATCACAAAAGTCTTCCCTTGAGAGTCAGGTATGTTCCCATACTGTTTTGACAACTGATTTGTGAAAACTATGTGTATGCCAATTGATCAGTTACAAAACAGTTGATAGTTTATTTCGAGGTTTGTATGAAAAATTAAACGGTCGCCCAGCTGCGTTGGGCCTGACAGTTTAATTTCTATACAAGCCTCCAAACTAACAATAACCTATAGTCCCTATTGTTGTATCATTCCGTTTTATTATTTTAAAGTTCTTTTCTTCGTCTTCGTGTTTTTTTGAATGCCATGATATATTATTTCTCCAAATATACCCAATTTGTATAGACAATATATGTAGACGAACTGCTCCATATTTTCTAAAAGCATACACTTGATAAAATCAGCAAATGCGCATTGCCATAAGTGATACAAATTATTGGAAAATCATTCAACGAAGATCGCACTAGAATAGATACAACAGAAATAGGTGTGTTTGCTATAAATGATAGTATGATAATGCTATAGATGATACAGTCATTACGAAACACACCCCTCAAACATTTTAATAATTTACACTATCTATACATTTAAAGCAATATTTTAATGTAATAATATTTATATTAATGCCATAGAGTCATATAACTAGTATGTATTCGTGCATCAGAGCGTTTATTTGTAGAGAATAACAGTATTTTGATACAATCATGTGGGTCATTTGCCAGACCTTCTTGTGATTAAATGCAATTTTGAAAGTTTTTATCCCTTTATATGCGCAAAACAAATGGTATTACAACCATTTAGGACTATACAAAATATAACGTACTTGTTTTTGTTAAAAGTACTTAAAATGATCCTTATAATTCCGTTTTCAATGTGTTATTTACGAATTGTTTATATCGCAGCCATGCAATCACCTCACTATATCCGGCATATGATACAATCGGTTTATATACAGTGGAAATACAAGGAAAACAATAATTTATCAAAAGATAACTGAATTATATAAACTGACCTTAATAGTCCTCTTCGAATCACCGTAAAGTTTGTCGTCGAAGTTTGCAGATCCTGAAGTACGGAGTACGGAACGGTATGCGGTACGTGCCGGACCTAATCCCAAACGAGAATAATTTTATATGAAGAATTCATGTTTTTTTAAACTGTAGCTAACGTTATTGATATTATACACACTCAATTAAGCAAGCTGCTATCTTTAACTTTAAAGAACTCATTTAAGTTTACAAACACATTTTATTAAAAATAATGACGAAAACATGTGTTGTCTGTTGTTATTAACGCGAATTTACAATTGATACCCATACTTACATTTCATTGCCTCAAAATATATATGATTCAAGGATAGAAAACAATTTGAAAAGGTATACATCAAACAAGTTGGATCAAACTTCTTATAATAACATTCTTAAAATGAGTGTCGAGCGTAGTTGTTCGGTCTTGCTAAATGAAGAATATACTTCTGTGCCATATTCGTTACATTTCTACGTCTGACATATTTGACTAATGGTATTAATATTACGTTTTTACCTCCCTTGTTTCTCTCCCGGAGTGTAGCGTACATTGAGTACTGTAGTATCATTTAATTTCGCGGGGACGAATTTTCGCGATAAGCACGTAAATAACAAATTCGCTGGGGCATAATTTCGCGCAACCGTATTTTCCTTTAAGGAAACACTGTTAAATGGTTTAATTTCGCTGATTTAACAGTAATTGCCAAGGTCTGTCCGTCGTTCTGTCGGTCCGAGCGTTTATGCATTAGCATTACAACAAACCTGATGTCTACTGTGTATCAAAAAGGTTGAAACAGTCCAATTCTACGCTATAAGCAGTAACAAACAACAAGGAAATATTATTTGATAAAATTCACAATAAGATTAAGCAGATGATACACGATCAGGGGCTGTTAAGCCAGCTAATACTGGACTGAACTTATCCGGTAGTTGTCCGGTAGTTGTCTCCCTTCAACAACCTGAAGGCTTTATCAAGTACCTGTTATATGTATGATCTAAAATGGACTGAAACGTCAACAATACGTCCTTAATAATAACAGTTTGAGCATATTAAGGTATATATTTGATATAATTACACGCTATAAACTTTGAATTCTGTGTTTGACTGATGTGCTATAAATAGTAGTGGTCTGGATATCGGAAAATGAACTGTCTGTATTTAGCAGAGGTAAGTACGGTCTGCAAGATCCAAGCTCTTACCGAGAAGAAGAAAAGCTACTCTTCCTAGTTTAATAAAGTATAAAGTGTTGAATACCTTGTATCATAGCGGATGAAAATTGCTATATACACAGTTTATGCTTGAAATTAGGTCAGAACATACAGCTTTTATGAAGTAATAAACCACACAGTACAATGCGTTATCCCCTCAACCGAGGAGTGTCTTTACGAACTTAGTTGAATTTACACGAGTCACGCAAACTCAATGTTACAGTCGCGCTTAATTTAGATATGAGGAATTTGGAGGCCGCGACATAAAGTTTAGATTAGTTTAATTTAGTTGATAAAATTGATATAGTCATATTTCACACATTGTAAGATAGTTTTGATATGTTATATGACATATTATGATATTATTAAAATAATTAGTCGTAGCGTTGAATGTGGACAATTAATAATTTAAATAAAAAAATCTAAATTTATTTTACTATTACGAAGGAACTAAAGTTTAAGGTTTCACGCCTGCAGTATGACAGGTCGAACCATAGGCGGCCATTTCAAGTTGCACAAAAAGGTATATCTTTGTATAAAGCTGCTTAACTATCTAATGTACCCAAATCAACCCTTCCTGACAGAACATAAATAATAAAATCAAATAAAATATCTACTTGGGAGACAAAGACTATGGATACAACAAAAACGAAACCCAATATATGGCTGGATTTTGTATTGTTACTTGGAAAACCAGTAAAGCCCAAAGATGAAATGTACAATTCCTGGTTTTATAGCCAGGTGGCCTGAGCGTAAAACTTGATGTCACAAAAGCTTTCAACGTTGCAATAAAAAAATAGTTGCATTGCCAATGTTGTATTTTATCAACTATTTGTCTAATCAAGCGGGCCGCATTCACAGTATTAAAAAGACTGGAGTTAGTACAGAACATACACCTTCTTATTTGAAGGTGTCTTATTTGAAGTTACATACTTATAACAAAATGCTGTCTTTTCCTCTCTTCGTTTGTTCGCTGCGTGGGGAGGCTGTGTTTTGTAGGTGTAAAGTTTGTGGAAGTCTGCACAGTCTGTATAATCTCCATGTTTTTCAAATAAAACATGTATTACAAATTAATGGAATCCACATACCTCGACATTATGTTTTCCTGATGCGAGATGGAATGCAGAGTGGTGCTTTACCTTGATCTGATGGTGAAATGACAAAAAAATCGGCTGGTCAAATTTAACAGTACTATTATGATGCAAATTTCTACATTATTAATTTTGATATTGCATCATAACAAATAATTTGGTATTTAATATTGAAAATCAAATTTTAACATGTTTAGTATCAAAATGTTTCTAATTTTAAAAGCAATACATATGTGATACTTAAAATGTTCAAATAGTATATTAATATCAATTTATTGTAAAAAATACTTATTTTGTGAATTGTTTATAAGAAATATTCTTATTACTCTCTCATTATTTTTGACAGTAATGTAAGTGAAATAAATTAAGAACCTGAAGCCAGACTTGATTATTGATATCTGATTAATATATTTTATTTCCTTTGAATAGTAAGGAACTATCACCTGTTATCAATCTGAATCTTTTATCACCTTTTGTTTAAATGTGCTCTAGGTCTTACTTTTCTTACTCTGTCAAAATCTCAATTTTAACGTTAAGTTGTAAATGTGAATTTTTTAAAAAAGGTATATAAACAGAATTTTCTAGGATAACATTAACAAAAACTTTGTGAATGAATTAACAACCACTTTGTGAATCAATGAACTAAAACTTTGTGACTAAATATAATAATACTTGGTGAAAACTTTGTGAACTGTTCAAAAGGACTTTTGTGAACTTTAAAATTAAAAAGGGAAATTAAGCTACAAATCTCAAGACATTACTTTGTGAATCAAAAATTATTAGTTGTGAAATTGTTATTGTGGATTTATTTTTATAAACCGCAAATAAAAGTTTAGAAACCTTAAAAGACTTTGTGTATAACAACCACTAAGTGTACAACAACTATAAACCCTCGTAACACCAGCCGTCAAAATAAGCTCTCACCGCAGAAGAAGAGAGTAACAACGCTAAAGTCGTTTTATACAACAAATTCTCTTCATAATAGTACTTACAAACTATGCATTAAACGCTTCGCCAAATATGTCTGACGTTCACATAAAAAAGAAGGAACAAAGACACTAATTTTGTAAGATGGACACAAATCTCAAATTGTCTTGACCCATACTAAATGTAAAACTATCTGTACTGCCACCAAAGTCCATTCATCACTCATAGCCTATAGAAGTTTGCATATTTAGAACTTTTTAAGTCAATATTAAGGAATGAATGCCAGGCCTTAGTGACACAAAACCCATGCATGACAATCACTAAGTTTCACTAAGCTGAACTTACCACGAAGCCTTGTATCAAAGCCATGCGTCCAGAGAACCTGACTTTTACATTTCGTAAGGTTGCTACAAACTAACTTTACAGTAAGGTGTCACGTGATTTACAAAGCAGTTGAACCTACCCAGTATTACACTACAGCACATGTTGATGCACAGCAATAGGTGTGAATTGTTTAAAGCAACGACAGACACAGAGGGGGCAACATATGCTCCAGCGCCTGAAACTGCATTATGATCATAAATAAACATTCCAATTTACGAAACAAACCAATCCCAGAATATTAATCACAAAGTATAACTCAGCTAAATCTTTTTTGAAACTGATCATTTTATTAACCATGCTCTCTCCCCCTCTCTTCTTCTTGACTGTGTGGGGAGGCTGTTTTTTTCTGAATGTGGCGATTCCTGATATGCATATTTCACCTTTTTTTAATCAAAGTTATGCGTCCAGAGAACCTGATTTCTACATTTCGTAAGACTGGTACATACCCATTCTACAGAAAGGTCATGGTGTGATTTGCAAAGCAGTTAAACCTTTACAGCATGACATTACAGCACAGTTTTTTGTACAGCAATAGCTGAAACCTGTTTAAAACACCGACAGAGACAGAGCCGGCAACATATGCTCTGGTGCCTGAAACTAAAAAGAAAACGAAATAAAAAACAACAAAAAAAGCATACATGCTCCGCCTTTTATTTCTGGAAGACTTTTAAAAAGACCGCTGTGAAAATATTACAGGCATGTGAAAATAAATAATGAAAAGTGAAAAATGCCATGAAACTAATGTCTAACAAGACGCCAATAGATTGCAAATCAGTAAATTTAGAACAAACAACCAGGAAGAACCGATGGCAGGTACATCAGGTTTGAATGAAGGTGTAAAGGCAATCAGTCTATCTGCTAAGCAAACTCTAACAGACCGTAAGCGAGAGTGACATGTCACTAGGAGAAGATGATTTGTGCTGAGTTTGTCATGCTTGGCAACCATACGATTATTTCCGAGTATTTGTTACGAGCAATGGTGATTTCTGTTCTGATGGTTGTGCGCATGCGTCGAATATGGCGGGTGTAAAATTTTCTTCTTTGAAAATAAATTAGAAAATTACGGAAAAATGGATATAGAATCAAAAGAACTTTACAAAATTGCAGTTATCAGTGGGATTTTATCACAGACATTGCTTTGTGTATTCATTTGTCGATTATTGTGATGAAACCTAAACGAAAATCGGATAACATCTCACCGATCGAGAACAAAGGACCCAATCCTAAACGACAACAGAAAGGATCGACAGGTAAACAGACAGGTAAACAGCCTATACAGCCTGTTCCGATCGTGCAACAAAACATGTCTCAGCCGCACACTCCTCAGCAATCACAACAGCCTCAGCCATTGTTCTACCCAAATGTTATGCCATCTGGACAGTATGGAATCTCGCCCCCACTCTATAATCAACTTATGAATATGAATTCCATGGCTTCACCTGTACCTGTACAAGTGTCACAATCGTCAAATATGATTCAGACGCCCGGGGCTAACCTTCAGTCAAGTGACTTACTGCAAACAGTGTTAGATAGACTGGATAAAATTGATAATAAATTAGGTCAGTTAGGTGCCACTCAAAACAAAGTGGAAAATAAACTTGATGCTATAAACCAGAGGCTAAATTCCATGGACCTGAAAATCTCTGATATTGAGAAAAGTCAAAACTTTATTTGTGAGCAATATGACACTGTTAACTCCGTTGCAGAATCAAATAAGGTTAAAATAGAAAAGTTACAAGCTGATATGCACTACCTGAGGACTGAAAATTCAGAGCTGAAAGCTAAAAGTGAGTCTCTGACAGATGATTTGACAGAAATGAAATGCAGATCAATGAAGGATAACTTGCTATTCTTTGGTATACCCGAAGGACTTGCCCAGATCCCTGGTGAAAGGTTTGTCCCCCCTAGCATGAAAAATACAGTTCAAAATGGAGGTTTAGTGTCATCTGAAATGGATATAAACTTTCAATGTTCACAGGAAACCCAGGATCCACAAAGTGAGCAACGTGATGGCACGGAGCAGGTAAATTGTGAACCAGTGTCAAGTTACAGTAGTGTAGCATCAGGAGAGGAAAACTGCAAATTTAAGGTGCATGACTTCTGCAATAAAGTGCTCAAGATGCATGAACCTGAAAAGTGCATAAACATCATTGTAGCACATAGGATTGGTAGGCCCGTTCCTGGCAAAATAAGGCCAATTGTAGCCAGACTTGAATCTGATTCAAAAATGATTATCAAAAGTGTTTTAAAAACAGTGAAACTTAAGGGTACAGACTATAATGTCTCTGACCAGTATCCACAGGAAGTCAAGGAGAAGCGAAAAGCTTTAATACCAGAACTAATTAAGGCTAGAGCTGCAGGTAAAACAGCTTTCTTGAGACGGGATAAGCTTATTATCCAGGAGAACAGATATCCACCCAGAGGTACATCTGACTAGGGGTCTGGAGAAGAGTGTGAACTGTCAGTGCTATCCTGGAATGTAGAAGGATTAAAAAAGTGTTTAGATGATCAAGACTTTGTAAATTATATAACCAATTATGATCTTTTGTTTTTTAGTGAAACATGGGAGCGTGAAAATTCTAAATTTTCTTTAGAAGGTTATGTTAAATGTTCAGTACCAAGAAAAGCTAGCCTTAAGTCCAAACGAGGCCATGGAGGCATTTGCTTGTTTTATAAAAACTTTCTTCAAAATGGAGTAGAAATTATTGAAACTAATGAAAATGGTTTTATTTGTGTAAAACTATCAAAATTACTTTTTAAATTTGAAAAAGATATTTACATATGTTTTGCATACATTCCACCAAGCAATTCTCCTTACTACAACTTACCTGAAATTGATTTCTTTGAGTTCATTGAGCAGCAAGTCAGAAAGTATTCAGATCTTGGTTTTGTCTCAGTGATAGGTGATTTAAATGCTAGATGCGGTGAGCATTCTGATGTCCTTTTATGTAGTGAAGAATATGAACCCTATATTGATGTTGTGGACAATGATAATTCAAGTAATATTATTTATGAATTACCAGAAAGATATACAATGGACAAATGTGTTAATAATTCTGGTAAAAAACTATTAGACATATGTATATGTAGTAATATTAAAATAGTAAATGGTCGTTTGGGGGAAGATGCTGGAATTGGTAATTATACAAATATGTCAGCTAATGGTAATAGTTTAATTGATTATGTAATCTGTTCACATGATTTATTTCCATTTATTAGTAATTTTAGAGTACATGACTCCCAAACATGTTCTACCCATGTCCCCATAGAGATTTGCTTTAAGGCAAAATATACACATCATAATGATCTTAATTATTGTACAAGTAAAGTTGACAAATTAGTATGGAATATTGAAAAAGTTACAGAATTTAAGGGTAAAATTCAATCAGAATTAGAAAATTTTGATAAGTTAATAGATGAAATTGTGTCAAACGTTGTAAATGTTGATGAAGGTGTTAATATGCTATCCACCCTACTTTATGATAGAGCTTTTGATACTTTTGGCAAAACAACTTATAATAAAAAAATACCTAATAGGAAATTCACAAGTTTGTGGTATAATCATGAGTGTGAAAATGCAAGAAGGGAATTCAGCTCTGCTACGCATACATATAAAAATAATAGAAGTCCAAACAATAGAAAAATACTACTTGCTTCCAGAAAAAAATACAGATCTGTGAAAAGAAAAGCAGAGGCAAATTTTAAACAACAAGAAAAAAATAAATTACATAATTTTGCTAAAACTCAACCTCAAAAGTTCTGGAAAGAAATCAAAAAATTGAAAAAGAAGAAAAGTGATAATGGAAATATAACTATTGAAGAATTTTATGAACATTTTAAAGACTTGTATTCAACAAATGATGTATTTTTAAATAACCAGGTTGAAGAAGAATTATCAAATAATCTAAACCAAAATATTGTTGAAGAATTAGATAAAGATTTTACTTTAGAAGATGTATTGTTAGCTATTTCTTCATTAAAAGCAGGCAAGAGTGGAGGAGAAGATATGCTTATATCTGAAATTTTTAAAGAATGTAAAGAGTTATTGTCGCCAGCTTTATGTAAATTGTTTAATTTTATGCTTGCTAATACAACTTATCCAGAGTCATGGTCAAAAGGAATTATTATACCTGTACCCAAAAAAGGTGATTTAAATGACATAAATAATTACAGAGGGATAACTCTGACTAGCATATTTTCTAAAATATTTTCTATTATGATCGACAACAGATTAAGGAAATGGGCGGAAAGTAACAGACTACTATCTGATTATCAATTTGGTTTTCGTAAAGGAAAAAGTACAATAGACTGCATATTTGTATTGACTTCAATAATTAATCATGTCATATGTAATGAAAAAAGACCACTATATTGCTCATTTGTTGATTTTCGTAAAGCATTCGATTTAGTGTATAGAGATGGTATTTGGTTAAAACTTTTAAGAAGTGGTTGCTCCTCTAAAATAATAAACATGCTGCAAATTATGTACAGTCAAGTGAAATCTTGTGTTAAATTAAATGGAACAAAAAGTGAATATTTTAATAGTCTCATGGGTGTTAAACAGGGTGAGCCTCTATCACCTTTTTTATTCATATTTTTCATAAATGACATGTATAATTGTTTGTATGATGAAAATGTAGAAATGTTTAACTTAGACAATATAAACTTATTTATGCTACTATTTGCAGATGACACTGTTTTATTCTCATATTCGAAAGAAGGATTGCAAAACTTATTAGATAATCTATATATTTACTGCAATGAATGGGGTGTAACTGTTAATACTGATAAAACAGTAGTTATGGTATGTAAAAAGGGTAATGCACCATTTACTGGATTTGATTTTTACTATAATGGTCATAAATTGAATTATGTAAATAAGTTTACTTACCTTGGTGTAACAATCTCATCTAATGGTTGTTTCAATCAAGCTCAGTTAGCTTTGTCGAAGCAAGCAATGAAAGCATTGTTTTCGCTAAACTCCCTCTTTGATATTGTTCAAATGCACATTTCTGAAAAATTAAAATTGTTTGATTCAATGGTGTCTCCCATCTTGTTCTATGGGTCTGAGGTTTGGGGCTTTCATAAAGCCCGTAATATAGAAGGTGTTTATCTTAAATTTCTAAAACAGATTTTAAATGTAAGACAACAAACTACAAACTCTGCTGTATATGGTGAACTGGGACTATTCCCATTACATGTAATAAGAAATGTTAGAATTGTTAAGTTCTGGTTCAAAATAATAAAAAACCCAGATTCACTTATGTATAAGCTATGTTTTTTGAAAAATGCACATGGTATGTTTGTTAATGAATGGACAGTTAACTTAAAAAAATTGTTAGAAAATCTAGGATTTGCATATTTGATAAACAGTAATAACATTGAACAACAACAATTAAATATTATTATCCAGAGAATATATGATCAATATATTCAACAATGGTTTGGAGAAATTGATACTTTAAATAAACTTGAATCTTACAGACTATTTAAAGATAGCTTTGCATGTGAAAAATATTTTTCTTGTGTTGTTAATACTAAACACAGAGTAGCACTTACCAGATTTAGATGTTCGGCACACAAATTATTAATAGAAGAAGGTAGATACAGGAATATTATAAGAGAAGATAGAATATGTAGATTATGCAATATGAATTTAGTCGAATCTGAATACCATTTTTTGTTAGTTTGTCCACTTTATAGAGAAATAAGAAGAATATGTTTACCACAGTATTACTGTTCATGGCCTACTAAACAAAAATTTTCACAATTGCTGAAAACAAAACAAACCACATTGTTAAATAAAGTTAGTAAATACATATATGAAGCAAACTTGTTAAGGGAAAGTGTTCTTAATTAGTAACTTTTTACCAACATTAAAAGGAGCATTTTTATGTTGGATCTATTATTCTACATAATATATTTGTGTATATACTTTTATTGTTTCTGGATTAATATCTATTAATCCATTACGGTATTGTTTGAATTAAAACAAATAATTCATCATACTTAAATAAAAAAATTACCGAAAGATGACATAACATAATCCACATCTGATGCCATCTTAATTAATCACTGTCGGAACGGAAATCTGCTGTCCAAGAGTCATCACTGCACTGAAAGATAGATAATATACCACAAAGAACCGAATTCAAACAATATCTTAAAATTGGGTGAACTTACAGAAATTTCAAATAATTAATTGAAATATCTGTGATCATCAAAAACCTCATTTTTTGTTTTGCTATAATTATTATTATTATTATTTTGTATGTAGGAAACTGCATATTATTGATAGAATTTACCTAAACCATTACAAATTGTGGTACATGTAGATTTCTTTATACTGCATAAAATTACAAGTTTTTTATGATTTTCTATAAAGATTCGTGTAACGCATATTAATTACGAACCAAATTGTAAATCAATCTTGTAAATTTATAAAAAAATTTACTTATCTGACACGCAGCATCTTTGTAATGCAAGTCTGGCTACTGTGGTCTGCAGTCCATGAAAAATTATCTATTTTCATTTAAATCCATAAAGTGTAAGCATTCTGACATAAACCTTCACGGTAAATTCTTTATAATGTAAAAATCATTTCAATGAATTTGTAAATTACTAAAGATTATCGACCTAAAAAGTTAAATTTTCACATTTATTTTAATTAAATATCACACGTGTTTCGACCATTCAGTAAACCGGAAATAAACAATGACATGTGACTACACGCCTAATTAATATGCAGTTAGATATCCGGGATCCGGGATCCGGAATCCGGTATATCGTCTTGTGTTAGTGAGTTTGTGTATATATTAATTATACTAAGTCCAATTAATAATATCAATATATACCATTTGATTTTCTTAAATGTCTGAACCTTAGTGTATCATGTTATATATATACTTTAATATGTATTTATACCAAAATTTTATTGTGCGTTGTCATGCTTGTTCTCCAATATCTATATTAGTCTAGCTTTGATAATGTATGTTTACATGTATGTTCTTTGATTTGTTTGATTGTATTCACTTTTGTATTTTTCGCATATACATCTGCCATTGTTAAGGGCAAGAAACAATATTGTTTATGCCTAATAAAATATTGAACTTGTTCTCACTTGAGTATAACGCTGGTGTCAATGTGTTTGAAACATGACAGTGTCCTCAAGTCCACGTTATCCCAAGGATTCCGAAGAGTAACTTAACACAATGCAAACTTTCAGTTAACTGTTTGAGTTTTTTTTTAGTTTTTATAGTTTAATAAGTACAAAAACTAATTTCCTTAAATAAGCTCTTCTATTTCTTTAAACAAGTGTATTTCTTAAAAAAAATTTAATACAAAATACAATATCCTGAACCCGTGCAGAACCCCACAAACTACCACTGACAAATGCGAAGTAGATCAACAATAGTCGAAGTATACGTACAAACGAAAACTATTGATTACATTTTATCGCAATTAATGGCATATAGGCTACAATGACAATTAGGAAGTTACTGGACTGTCTTCAGTAAAATTAAATTCAAGGTATGTGTTTTGTTGTTATTTATTTCTCGTAAGTAAGCTATTTCTTAAGCTAATTTCAGTGTGACCTTTAATAACGCACTTCATTTGTTACTAAATATAGGTAAATATGTAATAAGAGATTTTAAAGTTTTAAACGACATGAACGTGTGATCATGATGTAACTTGCTTGTTGAGCTGATAATTATGTTAGAGTTTTTTTCACCAAGACAACTTGTACTTGTTTTGTGTTATGAGAACCTGTTGGGGCAAGTGTGAGGTTGGTGCACCCTAGAACCTGGTTTAAACCCCCAGTGGGAATTTGATTTGCCACTGACCGTTCCAAGGCGGTAACGCCACGAGTTCTCATTTTTGACTGGTGCGCATGCGCACCAGTCTTAGTTAACGATGCTGCGAACTCTGCGACGCGCAGTCCTGAACTTCGGATGTATCATTGCGACCACGAGAGCGTATCAAGTAAGTGGTCACCGCGAGAGCAGGCCGAAATGTTCTGCACAAGTGTGAAGCACAATGCAGCACACCGTTCCACGAATTCTGAGCGATTGATAGTAAGTTTCCGTGTAATTTTGGAGCATCCATGCCAAAATTCCATCGAACAAATGTAGAGTGAAATCATGACTCGCTACGGCAGTGAACAAGCAACTCGATATGCATGAGTAGTTTAGTTATGCATGAAAAATTACGTAGTTGTGTGGCATAAAAAGTAGTGCATTTTAAGAAAATACAAATATTTCGAGAAGGAATACGAACTTTAAAAGATTATGCTACAAATAAAAACAACAAAAAACAATTTAATGTTGTTGTTCGAACAACTATGAAAGGATATTAAAAGAACGATTAAAAACAAATCAGTCACGTGACAAGCGGGAGATAGCGTGGGTTGCCATTTTGGTTAGGTTGGAGCAGTTGTGGATCGAGATTTTGCTCGGCTATCAAGGACCGGGCCGGGTCCCAGTGTTCTCCCAAGATAACCGTTAACAAGTTTTGATCTATTTCCAACAAGTGTTAAATTCGCCGACATCCGTTTATTCAAAATCGACATGTCATAACTTTCTGTTTCTTGCATTGTAAACACAGGTCGCTTTTCAATACACACATCATTCAAGGTTAAGCAATGGGCGATTTGACCAATCACAATCGATTTCTTTACTATCAGCTGGATAACTCCGCCTCTCCACGTGGTGAATTCGCAAGTCTGTCGATGTCGTTTGATCGTATTTTGTCTTTGCCGACTGTTGATATTCTCAATTAAAAGCGGAACCCGGTGTGTTTGACATAATGTTCAATGATTTTAAGTAGATGCGATCATGAATTATAATTTGGTTATTCTTATTTCTGTGATTAGAAAACAAACACTTCGAAAATTGTACTGTATACATGTATGAAAATAATTGTGCGATAATGGATTTGTTTTAAACAAATCTATTGGCAAGTTGCAGTTAGAACTTAAATTGCAAAAGAAATACATTATGTGGCATTTTACTGCGCTATCATCGTAACGATCAGTTCATTTTCGTCGGACACATTTTCAAGTATGCGTGCGGGATAGAACGACGACTCGACTCTTATTTCAAGAGAAACCGGCCTTGTGAGGCTGATGCCAACTCCATCGGGCATTCTGAACTTCGAAATTCTAGAAATGAGATCGAGATCATTCCGGATAGCCCTTCAAGAGCGACTCTGACGACGCCAAGTACCCTTTCACGTCGTGAAATTACTCCGACGCCGGACGCGGTACCCCACCATGCCGAGAAACTGAATCAACGCCGGCTACCTCGAACAGCCAGTTCCATTCGGTCAGGTGTCGATCCAAAGTGGAAGAAAGTCTACTCCTGGTTGCAAGAAGTTGGCAATGATTATATATATTTTATTATATATATATAGCCTTGTGACTTAAATAAATAAAATAACTCAATTTCATGCTACTATATATAAAAAGGGAAATATGCATATCAGGAATCGCCAAACTCATAAAACAAAGCCTCCTCCGCAGCAAAAAGAAGAGAGGAAAATAAATGATTTGTTTGTTGATTGTTTAACAAAAAAGGTTAACCTTATGGGTTAGCGCCTTGGAACAGTCAGTGGCAAAATAATTTGCTACTAGGGGTTTAAACCAGCTTCTAGGGGTTCACTACATAATTTATTATACCTGTTTGTGTTAACTGGATACCTATTACGATATTATTTTTTTATGGGTGAAGCTCTCAATATGTTTACCGGTATCGTAAATTAATTTTATTTCAGATTGTGAGAAGTTTTTTCCACATTATCAAGAGTGAAGACAAAACTTAGAAGCAGGCTTAACAATTCAACATTAAATTTATTGTTAATGATATCCATGGAAGGTCCTGATGTACTGAAGTTTGATTATAATAAGGAAGTCAGGACTTGGGCCCAAGAAAACAGAGGCTTCTGAAAGTTTAATCCTAATTCTGTCAGTTGTAATGAAACACTGAGTTTGATATTTGTGAGATATTGGACAATGAAGGTGAAAAACTAACTATACAGAGTATAAAGTTGACATTGCAACTTGATGAGATCAGATCAGTTTATGTTATTAAAACACATGTTGACATACTGTGTACACATTGTTTCACATTATTTATGTTTTTAACTTTTGTACCTGTCTTGGCTCTAAAGAGATAAAAAAACATCTATGTACTATATACAGTTTTTGCAGTTAACTTTGGTACAAATATAAAACTGTATAAAATTATAGTTAAAAAATAAAGTTTCGCGAGCTTAAATCCACGAACAGTCCAGCGACAACGCTTCCAAAAATCCTGGGGAGACCGTTAGTAAGTTGGCGAATATTTTTGTTAATGCATTGTTGCGATCGACATAAAAATTAAGATTGTAACTGTTTTAGTCTCTTAAGGTACGTGAGCCTTGTGCAATTCATTGTTGACACTACTCAGTTGTGGCGTAGCCTTATCATCGTTATTCTAGCAAAATTTAACCACTTATCATACGCTTCTGCATCAAAAAGACCCCCAACCTATGATTCAGGTGAAAAAAAAGTGGTAAACCTAATTTCCTTGCATCAAAATACAAGTACCTGCATCTATTGAAAACCCTGAATATACTGAATTATTTGCTAATGTTGATGATTGTAACTGTCACAAAGTTTAACGAAAAAATCACACATAGTTTCGTATGTTTACAGTAATGGTATATGTGCAGGGCATGTTCGATTCAACCAGCGCACCAGTCTTTCAACGCTTTCAGCGCTTTGATTGTTTATTGTTAGTGGTGTCTTTTTTTTAACTGATCATTTGATTAACCATGCTCTCTCTCTCTCTCTCTCTCTCTCTCTTCTTCTTCTTTACTGTGTGGGGAGGCTGTTTTTTTCTGAATGTGGCGATCCCTGATATGCATATTTCACATTTGTTTGGCTTCTGAAAGTTATGCAACAGAAATAGTTCTCAAAAAAAGCGTGTAAAAAATTAATCATAAGTATTCGGATATGAGCAAGGTATCGCAATGGGTGATTAAGGTATGGTTGTACCTCATTTTCGCAATCGGACAGCACTACCCTCGGATATACTATGGTCTTCGCCGAATACCAACAATAGATTCTTTTTATATCACCGGAAGGGATTTTTATCAAGCAAAACACACACTGTTTCTCGCTTCAGACTTGTCCAAGTTTTAATCAGCGCAAACAGTTACCTCATACACCCACCATGGAGAAATTGTGACATGATTAAGGTAATCTATCTTCCTTTGTTTTTCATTGCTTTAAAGTCACATCCGTATCGCAAAATGCGCCGGATTCAGTTACATAATCAACCAGTAGGCTACAGTGAAATAAGGGGAAGAAAGTATAACGATAAATGAAACTGTAGTATTGTTCTTGTGATTTATATAACTTGTTAATTTGCTCTATGTATTAATATAAATAATTTATTGACAATTTATCATTAGATTAAAATATGGGCTAATATGCGAATAGATCTACACTTACTTTTTCAGGGTCTCAGTTGTCAGTTGCGGAATGTCTAGGCATGGGATTTGACACTATTGGATGATACAAAGAAATAAGTGATCTCAACACAATAAAAATCTGTATGACTTTACACCATGGCTGGCATAGTACCAACGCTGACAAATGGATCTTTTCATAACTGGTTGAAAGGGGCCCTTGGTGTCCTTTTTGCAAAGGAAGGCCTCACTGATTTCGTCAGAACAGAATTTACAGAATTTCATACAGATCTGCTGCTGAACTCCATTTGGGCGTTACCTGGGATTCCAGCTGGTACTACATGTTGTTCCTGCACGACAGCCAATTTACTGAAATGTCATACACAAGGCTTATGTAACCCAGGTCACTGTAAAATCCATGATCAAGCCGTACCGGAGAAAATTCCTGACCGACCATGTCCAAACAGGATATGCAACGCCCTAATGAAAGCCATACGAAAGAAGCATCGTTATAAAGGCCCGTCATGGAAAAACACGGATGCCCGCAGTTGGTGTACGGATCCGTTTGAAGTAGCCAAGTGTTACCTACCGCCTGATGGATACTTTGACATACATTCCTTTGAAGAAACTGACTTCAACGGGATACTTTCAGTTATTATCAACAATAAGCGGTTCCAGAGCAAATTGATGGCACAACTCAACACAGACGCAAATAACTGCACAAAGGTATGACAAATTTATTTGGTTGAAGACATTATATTTTGCTAAAAGCAAATTTGTACATGAACTTAAGCTCGCCGTGTGCTATTTCTTAGAGCAGAATTAAAATATGCACTGTTGTTTTCAATTTCAGGCTCGCGATATAGGGAAAGCAGTTCGTCATTCACCGGATCTTTTGTTGACCGATGCTGATCTTGCACAAAACATCATAGATCTGATAAATTTACTGACCGATACAATATACCTGGCTTCTGATCTCAAAGCTCAGGCAGCTGTCAACAAACTAAAGGAGGTAAGATTTTCTTCTAAATGTGTTACATGTATACACAACGGTGCTAACATGGTAATCCAAAAATTTAGAAATGGTCAGTTGTAAGTATTTGAAAAAAGAACATTTCTTACTAAATATTTTTTTAAAAAGCAAATAGATGAGGACACATGTGAACAGACAAAGTAGTCAGTGTCATAATCATTATAACCAATTATTTTCTGCTCATTGCTGCACCAGATTTTATTCACAATTTGGAAATTGTAATATAGGGCGTTCTTACAAAGTACTCAGAACGAAGTAACAGGAACACTTGTCAAGTTCCAAATTTACTTTATACCTGTATCAGCTTTTAACAGGTTCTCTATTACTTCTAAAACATATACAGTTCTTTCTTATAAATATAGCTTTTCTAAATAAATATAAAATTGTCATAAATTTCTCTTGTTTAAAGATAGAACTTAGCTATAAGCCTAACAATCCCTCCTCCTAAAGGCCTTCCCTGGCCCGTTCTTTTCTTTTATACAGATAAATATCTGGTTTTTATACCCTACACTTGACTGCTCCCGCGGAAGTATTATTAAATAACTGTATTTTCTTGATGACAGTTTGACATGAAGAACTTTAGGAGTTTATGAAGGTTTATGGGGAAATCTTTTCTTAAAAGAACCTAGAAGCTCCTTTTGTTTCTTTTATCCCTGTCATCGTGTTCTTGCTGATTTTACTCCAGAAGCTCTGGTCTCGGTAAGATCATTGAGTACCCGCCCTTTGGTTTTGCAATGCTATACGCTTCTTATGTTTTAAATGTTTGTGTGCTTTTGCATGCAACATTGTTGAGCCGTTGGGTGGGTTGGAGTTATTTCACTAAGATAACTTGTACTTTTTGTGATACGAGAACCTGTTGGGGCAAGTGTGAGGTTGGTGCACCCTGGAACCTGGTTAAAACCCCCCAGGAGCAATTTGTTTTGAAAATGACCGTTCCAGTGCGGTATTCTTTTTGTTAATAGTTTGTGGCGTCATATTTGAATTGACATACTTACAACAAGCATGCTCTCTTCTCTCTCTCTCTCTCTCTCTCTCTCTCTCTCTCTCTCTCTCTCTCTCTCTCTCTCTCTCTCTCTCTTTCTCTCTCTCTCTCTTTCTCTATTACTCTCTCTTTCTCTATTACTCTCTCTCTCTCTCTTTCTTTCTCTATTACTCTCTCTTTCTCTATTACTCTCTCTCTCACAAGATCGAGTTGGATGTAATTAATAAATACGGGTGAAGACACGAAATTGACCTGTGGCTAAAATACCTCTCAAGAGTGCACAATTTATTTGATGCTATAAAGAAAAAAAAATTACATGTTGTTACGAAACAAGGCCCTTAAATAAATATTTTAAAATGTAAATTTATGTATACCTCCTACTATGTTGGTAAATTATTATCATTATTTCCTTATTACATTACAAATCATTACTTTTACAATATTTTACAAACACTTCCCAATCTTATTTTACAGGCGTGTTAAAGTCTTGCCTTTGTATATCAGGTGATAGCATATCGTGTACATTCTCTTTTATTTCATCTTTGCAGCTGCAGGCTAATACACTGACGATTCACGCAAATGACATTACAAAAGTCATCCATGATAATATAGGAGGATCCATTAGCACGCAACACCAAGCTGTGTTACAAGATATACAGAAACATTTGTGCGCTGTTAAGACAGCTTCTATAGATGCTATTGATGAAATTATCAAAGCTAAGTTAACTGCACTTGATGAAATTCGCAAAGAAACTGAACTGAAAAAGACAGAAATCAACGTGCATACTGGCCAAAAGAAACAAGATTTTGACGAACACGCTGGCTTATTGAAAAAATCTATTAATGTACTCGGGGATCAAAAGAAGCAAGATATTGACGTGCACGCAGATTACAAAAAGCAAGATATCGATCTGCACGCGGATCAAAAGGAGCAAGATATCGGCGTGCACATTAACCAAAAGAAGCAAGATATTGACGTGCATGCGGATCACAAAAAGCAAGATATTGATAAACACGTGGATCAAAAGAAACAAGATTTCGACGTGCACGCGGATCAAAAGAAACAAGATTTCGACGTGCACGTGGATCAAAATAAACAAGATATCGACATGCACGCGCATCAAAAGAAACAAGATATCGACGTGCACGCGGATCAAAAGAAACAAGATATCGACTTGCACGCGGATCAAAAGAAACAATATATCGACGTTCACGTGGATCAAAAGAAACAAGATATCGACGTGCACGCGGATCAAAAGAAGCAAGATCTCGATTTGTATACTGATCAGAAGAAACAGGAAATTGCTGTTTTAGGAAAGCATGTTAAAACTGACAGTCAAATAAAGGAAGAAGAATATGCAGGTATGTGTATAAAAGTATACGATGTGTTTTATATAAAAAAAAACGAAGATGATAGATATGTTATACAAACATAAATTACTTTCCATTTGATCTGATACTATGTTATATTTAATATAATTTGAAATTCCCGTTCGACTTTTATCAAAGTTAAAGATCACCAACCAAACTATAGAGGATGATATATATCGCTCACCTGATAACCTTTCATTTATTGAATTAGTTTTAATTAACACAATAGTCTGCATAACAATAGCATGTGAACGGATCAAATCTTCCTGGTTACAAACATGAAAAATAAATGTATGGATTTTGCACGTTGTCTTATCATAAAGCATAACCATGTTGTTATATACCAAAGAAAACAAAGAAAACATACGTTTTGGATACAAACATATAACATTGATTGAATCTCATATGATTGCATTGTTAAGACCTCACGTGAATTGACAACAAAACACTTTTTATCTAGCATGTTAAATAATTCGGCTTGCATCCACAACATTTCAAGCAAACACATTACAAGATGGCATATCCGGAATTCCGTTTCATATTTATTTTCTTGAACTAGTTAACTTTATTGAGAAGAATATATATGTACGCCTGGTCATTCTTTCCGTGAAAAAAACCCAGAAGATACCAAAATAAAAAAGGCTTTTATGCAATTGGTTAGTTCCTAAATCACTAATGCGGAGCTCGGCACATCAAATCGTTAATGGTTAACCTCATTTACAACATAAAGCATGAATACATGCATGCTATTCTGTCAGACATTGTCATCTTAAGCATAACCGCATCAGCTGTCAGTTTGCATAAAATACTCATACAAGAACAAAAAGGTTTGATTATGCCTCCTGAACGAGAATTGATACTTATTAAAGACATAATTATGCGTGTTTTCACAAACAATTTCTACAATTAAAAACAAGACAATAAACCTTTTTAGTTGTGCTCGAAATTAATATATCTGTAAATTGCATAATGTAAAAAAAATTATTATTATAAAATATTACAGGTTTTAAGAAGTCAAAATTTTATAACGTTTAAACACGTTACGGACGTCCGTCCGGAAAACAGGTTCGGGCGCGGAAATGATATAGACTATTGTCATTTTTTATACTTATACAAATAAAAACCGTCAAAGTCCCCTAATTGGACAGTCTTAACATTAATTTCCTATTTAAGACAAAATTTTGTCTTTAGATGTAGTTGGATTATTTATTCTATGTATTAGTTAGTGTTTACGCTAGTTTTCCCCAAAGTTTGCTCTATAACAATAGTTTCTATAGACTGTTTCTACACGAAATAGAAAGGAGATATTTTAAAAAATAAAGCATTGTGATTGGTTGAAAAACTAGGGTAAACACTAAGCATATTTCACGTTTGTATTAGAGGAGGTGTAAGATTTATATAGAAGTGACCTTATTTAGTATCTGTTAGTCACTAACATTTCATTTATTTGGCAGGTTTCCAGAGCGAGTTGATAAAGATGTACCGGAAGCACAACAGCAAGATTCCTTTGTCGCCACTTGCAGAAGAACACGATGTGCCCTTAGTAGATCTGTACGTGGAACCTCCTATGTCAGCCATAGACTTACAACAATGGTGCGGCGACCAGCAAGGAAATCCTGTCAAAACACCAGTGAATGATTACAAAGGGCTGTTGTTTTTTGATGATGAAAATGCGTTCAAGAATATTTACATTACAGCTAATGCCGGAGTAGGCAAGACGTCATTTTCTTGCCATTTGTGTATGACATGGTGCCAGGCACATGATCCCGAGGAGCATCTGTCGCATCACTTTCGCACAGAAAATTTACAAGCCTTGAAATGCTTTGAATTCGTGTTCTTGATTCCTCTAAGGGAAGCTCAAAGATCTTTGTGTGACGTTGATAAGTTTATATATGAATTAGTTCAAAATCGTCTGCCAAACATAAAATCTAGTCGTGAACTTGTGGATGACATACTTAAGTGTAAATCTTGTTTAGTCATTTTGGATGGACTGGACGAATGGGTCCATCCTAAATGCGAAAGATCACACAAGAAGAGCGATATTCCACATGCAAAATGTTGGAGCGGCAGTACGATAGTCACAACATCCCGTCCGTGGAAATTCGACGTTATACGATTGCCATCAAGCAAAGTGGACCGCCATGTTGAAATTTGTGAACTCGATAGAAAGTCATCTAGACGCCTTGTGGTAAAAGCAATTAAGTTGCTAAACGATAGGTCAACTTTAAACAAACCGGAAATGAAGAATGCTGACTTTCATCAAGCTACTTCCGGTCTGAATCTTGGAAATCTCAGTGATAACCCGTACATTAACTTACAGATCGTGTCTTTATGGCACGACGGGGAGAACATAGGACGGTCAAAATGTGAAATTTTCACAAACATTGTTGAGCTTACTTTAGAGCGGGGTCTAGCAAAAAATGGCCCTGGACCCATTTCAGCTGTGACACCGGTAATCTGCAATAAGCCGAAATGTTTAACATTTAGATATCAGTGTCATAAACATTTCGTTCTTTTGTACAATCTCGGAAAGTTAGCATTCTTTGCTTTGTTTGGTGTTGAACAAGAGTCGTCGTTGATCATTGAAAGATCAGTAGCAATGCAATATCTAGACTCAGAGGAAGAATTAGAATTCTGCTTAAAACTTGGTCTACTTTCACAAATTAAAGACTATAGATTTGTGTCCCGTCGGAAAAGTAAAGTTTCTTTCCAACACAAGACTTTTCAGGAATATTTTTCCGCATTATACATTCAGTCAGACATAGAGAGAAAAAACGCACGCAAACATATTCTGAAAAACTGCAATAGTTTGGAATCTTTTTTGGAGATGGGCAATGTGTTAGTATTTCTAAGTGGGATGAATCCTGAAGTTTACAAACGTATTTTCTCAGAGATAATGAACATTTTATCAACAGACGAAACCGTCAGTAGTTATAGAAACAACCCGTTCCCGTTCTACAACATCACACCTGAGTATAAAACTGTGTTTGCCTTTCAAACGCTTCAAAAAGACTCCATGCAGGAAATCAAAATGAACGGACATATCAACTGTTTTCCTCCGATCGAAGATGTTATTATAAATGAAGAATCAAAGAATGAAGAATATCTCTCTTTACTAGTACCGATAGTAAGCAACCACTTTGGCCGCATTAAGTCGTTAAGGATTTATCGTACTGAGGTCACAGAGTGCGCACAGATTTTACACAGATTGAATATAAGGTCATCTCGCACATTAGAAATGTTGTGTTTGTGCTCCGCTGTTGAAAGAGATGATTTAGAACTTTTACTTAAACAAAATTTGAAAACTCTCCGGTGTTTAGCGATTCATAACGGGATTTATAGAGATGAACAATACTTCCATAAAATGACATCGCTTTCTCGAAAGTGCCTGGCAAATATCAAAAACATGCCCTATCTGCAAAATCTAGATCTATGTTGTTTTTCAATGAAACATAACATGTTCAAGGAAATGTTTGATTACATTACAAATCGTGACATTATGACAAGTATCATGCTTTCATGTATTTCCTGTGAAGACCACGGAGACTCCTGCTTCGGCTTAATGTAAGACCTGTCACGCCATGTTAATCTACAGACTCTTGGTCTACACAGAGTGCGCATACATCAGGTACACGTGAATACTGAACGACTTGAGGACTGTAGAATCGGACTATTACCGACAGGTGTAGCTTCATCCTTGCTGAGGAAAATAGCAGCTAGTCCAATGATACATACGTTACATTGTGTTTCCCTTGCCGCTGATGATTTATTCACATTGATAGAGATTCTCCCAACTTTATTGCATATGGAGGGATTATATATTCGTTACTCGACTCTTGGTGATTTACAAAAGCTCCCAATATCACCTGAAATGAACAGTTTACATAGCGTAGATCTGTTTCTTGTATTATTGAATTGTTCAGTACTAAGAGAACTGGTTGACAGTGTCAGCCACTTGGCTCACACTACGGCTGTACAGTGACTCCTCCTGAAGAGTACGATAAAGACAGAAATAAAAACTTCAAAGAAGTTACGTGTTCAGTTTGACGGTATGAACAAAATATTCTCTAAATCTGTCAAGACTCTCGCGAGTAATTGTGCGGACACCATAAAAACCGATAAACCGAATGACAAGCTAACTCCTATATACCCCCTAAAACTTCGCTTAAAGTGCGATACCTGTAATTGCATTGTGTGGCTTCAGAGGGTGTTAGGGAGGTTCGTACAAACCACCCTAATTTCCGATTTTTTTTTCGTCCCGGGTGGTTCGAGGTTCGAAGTTTGTGGGAACCAATCACTATGATTGGTTTACAGAAAGAAATCGAAAACCAGTTGGATGCTAAATTGTTTAATTTGTAGACAAATATGCGGCATCCGTGGTGGATGGTCTGGGTGTCAAAGCTTGGACTTCGTGCATCTTGCGCGCTCTCAATTCAAACCTGTGTATTGCCAATAAACAACTTCGCACCCTTGCATCCTTGCTATCGTAGGTAGCCAATCTGCTTTCAGTCAAAACAGGAAATTAACAATCAATGAAAACTTAGTATTGCATGTTTCCTGCGTCCCCCAATCTCTCGTCACGGGCATTTGATAAATCACAGAAAAAGTGACCATTTGCAATCAACGTTACAGTCTGTGCTATAGAATTCTACATTCATACAGATGCTGATTCGCAATTTTAGAAATAAATACAGTTTGAAAATAAAAAATATATACAAACGTTTTTTAGTTTTTTTTCCGGGACAACGAAATATCAAAGAGAAATTACCATGAGTTCCAGGATTTAGCACCAAAATGAAATTGTTCTCTTACATAAAATTGAAGTGTGAGAGTAGGGACTGAATTTCATGCCGTTCATGAAAATAAAGCATTAAAAATTCGAAAAATCCTCGACCGTAACATACTTAATATCTTTCGAAGATTATATCGGCGCCGCTGCGTTTTCCTTAATGTTTCAAAATTAAGAACGAGATTACTTGATTATAAGACACAATAATTCAACATTTTTAGCAAGTTTTAAGTTTATGACAACAAGAGATTTTATCAATTCTGACAAATTTTGACCTGACTATCAGGAAAGCTGAGCGGATTAATCGCCGAATATTCCGATACTTAGTGGGAAAGATTCTAAATATTGTATAGTAGTTGAGCTGTTCACAATAAATTAAAAACTTAAAACAGATGAAAAGTGAACTTTGAAAGGCATCGAACATAACAAATATGAAAATATTGCAGGCTCGGGTTAATTGAGCCTGTTCATGGACAGTAATGGAAATGCATATAACTGCCCAGGCCGCCTAGGTCGGAATGAGCGCAACCCAATATTTACACCAATAAACAGTACAATTTTGACCATCTCAAACGGTTATGTAACCGTCTTATTCCGGCACGCCCACGGGCGGCCGGATATACGGTAGGAATTTACTATGAAACAGCAAAGAAAACCAAGTTAAGCCGTTTGAACGGAAGTTCGTGGTTCTCGCTTTCTCTTTTGAATCTTTCATGGATGAAGGAAATCAGTATGGGAATACCCGTTTTCAATCCTTTATCTATATAAATTGGATATTTTATAATTGGATTATTAAATAGCAGCTAATCAAAATCGTTGTTTCAAAAGCAACTAGGCAAAAACCGGAGTTTCCTTGGCCTTGGTCATCTTGACGCTTGAGGGCGCAGGGGACAGTTTCAGAGGTGTTTTCTGAGCTACGGGCCTGCCTGCCAACTTAATTGTTCTGAAAAAATAAAAACTGTTGCACTACAATTTTGTTGTTGTTGTTTCTGTGTTACATGAACATGGCTCCATGCAAATTATGTCCCACCGTACCAAAATACATATCATTCCGAAACCATGAGAAATTTAAATTCAAGCCGCGGTCTTGATTTTCTTTAGAAAATGTGTCTAAATCCGAGCCTATCCGGAGACCTGCCAACAACTTCCTGCGACGAATTTGCATATGCAACCCTGTTTCTGTTAATATTTCAACTATGACCTATTTCCCAGGCAACTCCGAAGTGTCTCCCATCCGTTTCGTTTTTTCAGCATTTGTAATTGAAATACCTCACCTCCAAATTCTACAATTGCTCACCTTTGTAAACTGTATTTTCATCCGACTGCTGTTCAACTTGGAACATGCAAAGCTATCACCCATGCAATTTAGCCACCAGTATCAAATATTTTAATGTATTACTGTACAAATAAAATTAAAATATTGCATTTTTAATTCAAACAATTATTTAAATGAACTTTATTCTGGGGTACCCTACATATTTAAAAAATCGACCGGGACCAAAGTGCGAAACTATCCCCTGCCCCTTTAATTAGACTTGTAGACATTCTATAAATAGCGGTCACGTCATCAGGCTAACATAGACCTCTATCATAAGAACGCATAACAATCCTAACCAGGATTTTTGTCTTCATACGCGGAGTTAACAGTCCGCAATGTAGTTACGTCAATTAACCGTAGACACATGAATAAATATGGTATTTTTTGTCAATTTGGTTTAGAAACGTATCAGATAACCCGTAATATTGAGTTGTATATCCCTTATTTTAAGTCTAATGTGACTTTTGAACACTGTCTTATGTCTGTATGTAAGGCATTCTATAAATAGCTGTCACGTCATCAAACTAACTAGTACCAATCCCAGTATACTTTGAGCGAAAGTACACAGGTCAATGTGATGATCACGTGACCGGTGTGTACACAATGGACTTGTAGACACTCTCTGTACCGCGCTAAAGTACGGAGTACGAACGTTCCGAGGTATTCGTCTCTAGAATATTGCGACCCATGTTTTATATAGACTCACGCACAGTTGATAAATATATAAGAACACGACATTCAATTAAAATATAAACGTGCCGTCAACAAGTTGTAAGAAAATTAAGATCAAGATCGAGTAAGATATCTTATAAACCCAACAAAAAAGTTCTGCGAACAAGCGTTCTTTTGCGTTAATTTTATAATATAGCAAATAACTCCTGTAAATTCTTACATGTATATCAAGGTTAATTGTTTGCGGAGTTAAACACAAAAACGAAATTAAAATTGGTTGGTAAATAAGCGAGAAATGTCATTTTGAGTATGATAGGGGTCAACCGTCAAAAGTTGCAAAATTTGCCGTATCAATATAGAGGTGTGAAATCTATGAAATCACTTAATATTCCACCAGTGTCTGGTTTATGCAATTATGAGCATGCACTGTGATGCTAGTAACAGTTGGTAATCAAAATTTGATACCAAGTCATTTCCAGAATTACGCTCAAACTGAAGTTTTAATTAATTAAAGTATCACATTGTCTCACTCGTTAACCTAAAGATACGACAATTATTTTAGTGATTATTCGAACAGTTTCCATTCTGTATTAAAGAATCAAAGCATCCAGTTAATAAAGTGTATAAAAGCAACCATCCAATGCAATCAACAACTAATCTTATTTGAGAAAACCACATCTGCATTGTTTTTCAAATTAATTTATTTTTCATGGTCAACAGAAAGGTTTTCGTTAATTTGACCGTCATGGCAAATGTCGGACCACACCGGTCACCTAGACGTCTTTCTAAACAAGACAGGACACGTGAAGTTGGTCAAGCTAGTTAATCTATCCGGTTTACTGGTTCACGAATGGAACCTAATTCCACAATTGAAATTTCGTCGGCTTTTAAATTCAGTGCGAAGCCGCTTGAAAGAATGCCTGATTCATCTTGGTGAATTCACTCAGTACAATTCTAGCGATTTTTTGCAACTTTTGTATAGTAACCCCCATCCCACCACAAACAGTTATTTGGTTACAGAATTTGGCTCCAGTGCATTTAAAATGGCTCCAACATTTTCCAACTGTCGAAAGTCTTGGTCACAAACTGGGAACCCTGAATTACAAGCATTTCGAGCAGTCAAAGTTTCTTTAATGAACAACTCGAGTCAAAACACATCTTAAATATGCAAATAATGAGGTAGAGTAGGCCTATTTCGATCTGAGTGCTTATAATTGCATCACTACTGTTTATAAGACAATAATTAAATCTAGTATGAAAGAGTAGTCCAAAACCTGCTATAAAATCCCCACAAAATAATCAGAATGCAGGATTCGACATATAAATTTTCACGGGAGCATCCCCAGACCCCATTGATCAGTTATGCCTCTTACAAATTCTTTTGTATGAATATGTCCCCATTGTATGTGTTGGAGTGACGTTCTAGTTCAGTGACAAAGTAACGCTGTTAAAAATTATGAGTCGCGTGTTGAACCCCCCTTTCCTAAATCCTGCACCTGCCCCTGCAATGCAATATACAGATTACTGATCTATCGTTATATATAGGTGAAAAGGTAAAACATGCATTTCAGGAACCAGGAATAGCCATACCCAGGAAACACAGCCTCCCTACACAGCCAAAAAGCAGTGAAGAAAGAAAAAACGAGCAAGTGTTACATGACCAATTTCAAATATGAAGCCTCTACCAATTAACAAAAATAATAATCTAGATGCGTTACCGCCTTGGAACGGTATGTGCCAACAAAATGTCAGATCAGTGATGCCATAAGGTGCGCAGTCAACAGGAATGTGTGATTGTTTTGTAAAATTACTAAAAACAAATGCATGAAATTGCAATTATTAAAACAATTAAATAGATTGTTAGGACGATAATTAACAAACAGGAAGTCAGAAGTTTGTGTGTATGGTACAAAAGTAAGCAAGACTGGCTTTTTTGAGTGGACAGTGGGTTTAGAAATTAAAAATCAGAAGCGAATCGCAAGGTTTAAACATTTGAACTTCACTGGTGACCTTAACACGAGTTGACAAGGTGAAAACAAAGGATCTGCATGTTTAACCAGCGAAGCTGGTTTTACTAATCACAATTCTGAAACCGGTATCAAACCGAAACGAGGCACTGGCAACCGGCGATTTACGCATTTCAGAGTAATCAGAGCAAGCAAAGTAGTCCAAGTTTCCTGTTACGTGTTTAAGTTGGCTCTTGCCACGTTAGTATCGCTAAAAGAATACTTGACTGCTTCACAGCGCTGTTCCTTATTCAGAACACAATCGACAACAGTAAACCGATTTTATCTGGGGGTTGTTGCCGCCAGGGATTCTTTAGCGAGCCACAGATATGTTACCTTTAGGTAGAGATATAAACGATATTCCCGATGTTAGGATATTACAATAGCCAAATATTAATTCTGAAATATTTAATATATCTTTTCTGCTAATTAGAAGCTTTGTCATTTTAAAGCCATTTCAATATTTGACGTTTGTTCCGCGTCTAAACTGTTTGTTTTACAAAATATCTGTTGTTTTTTTTATTTGTATCATTAACAATAACGATAATGATAAATTTCCATCTTAGCATATTTTTCTTCAATTTTCTACTTTATGAAATCAATGCGAAAATGCTTTCACTTGAAATTTTCAAGACATATTGCGAACATTTGTTTATTATTTGATGATAGGCGTTCATGAGCGTTGTAAATCACTGAACATGAAGCAATCATCATTGCTGAATATTTTTATATATTGGAATTCCAAATATAAGCATGAACAGTAAACAGTAAACTATTGAGATGTGCAAAATTTAACATATTAAAACTTGTACACCGGATATTACTCGTACAGAAATAAGGACATGTAAGATTTACAGATCTATGAATTCGAAACATGCCACGAGCAAGCGCGGTACGTGTCCGGCTATCACGTACGTGGCAGGAGACACGTCGCCAATAAGGCCATCAGTGGTACAAGGAACGGACTATGATTTGTTTCAGGAATAAAGCATAATTTACATTTTTTTCCAAAGGTGAAGATGTTTACTAGGTTTACGTTTTCGATGAAGCTAGAGATGACTACTATTTTTGTTCGGAATACATGAAATCATAGGCCCAGTAACACATTGAATATGCAAACGTCAGTGACGTCACAATTTCCTGCGTTTTGAAGAATTCCAAATAACAGTAAAAGTACGTGTGAATATAGAGGACAAACCATGATGAAGCCTAAAATTAAAAACGACACATCTGTCTGCTGAAACTGATGTTATAGAAACGGATTGTAAGCTAATGGACATTTATCCAAGCTCCTTAACAACCAAAACTCAATAATATGTTTACCAATGTCTTAAATCTGGAACCTTTTTCTAATAATATTATGCTACATGAAAAAACCCATCCGAGTCCGTTATTATATGCAACCTAATACGGTGGAAATTTATGGTATAAGCTATAGTAATTCATTTTCCTCTGAAATTGTCTTCAATTTTACATGTGTGTTATCTAGCATTAAATTCCAATGCTTTCGGCAATGTTATGACTCTCGGATGTTTTATCTTAATATGTAGGATTCTCAATTCTATGATTTCCTTTACATGTTATTTACAATGAAGGAAACAATTATATATTTCCTATTTCAAATAAATGCATAATCTTTCCCATCGATGGAGTCTTATTTCTTATATCATTTTTCGTGTTCATTCTGTCTTTGGGATGTCAGTACACAGATTTCACTATAATTATAATTTCTTGCTTAAAACCCTTTGCTCAATATATACGCCTTTCATCACTTAGGTGATCAGTTCAGGTCCCGATCAGCTGGCACAATAGTGTCATCTGATATGGATCTAAAATTTGTGATTACTGGTCAGAAAAAAATTAATGATTCTAAAAGCGAACAGTTTAAATCCTAATCAGATCGCACAGATGTGCCAGCTGATATGGATCTAAACTGTTCGCCCAAGCTATGAAGGTATATCTATTATGGAGTAAAGGTTTAACAGAAGCCTTCATCCAGATAATACATGGAGACCCTTATTTCCACTATCATAAAGACAAAATGAAGGTCTTTGCGAGTGAACCCAATTCTTTTGTTTTTTCGTAAATGGATACATGTATGAGAATCATGGCACTGGTTATTCTAAATAAGAAAAATCGCTTCGCTGCTTTTCTGTACTTTCAGTACTTTGATTTATGTTTATGGTGTGAACATTTCACCGATTTAAAAAAAATCCTTTCTGGGGTTTAAAAGTTATTCAATGAACAAAAAATCTGGATAGATACACATACAGACAAAAGACAATTCCAATAACTCTCTACGACTATATGTCTGGGGATCACCATTACTGATCTAGAACTATTTTTAAATTAGTTACATATATGTGAATGATAGAAAATGGTTATCCACAGTTAAGGCATCAGTTACATGTGTCATTCATAGAGTAAATCTGTTGCAAACAACAAATTCTGTTATCAACAAACTAGCATTAAAGGTTGCATAAAACCAAAACCAAATCACTCAGTATTCCTCCGTGGTCCATTCGAACATTTGAATGAAGTCCATTTTAATACATGATAATTTTTTGTCCTCATCTGAGGACCTCAACCCTTATAAATCGGCCTGTTTGTGACTTGTTTGCAGGTATAACATGTCAGGAAAATCAATTTCATGCCTATATCTTGTTTGATAGAGGCGGACTAGTTCCGGAACAGCGGAGGTATATTTTTGGCACCGTATTTGCAAGTACAAGTAAGTTAAATCCCTGTATGAAAACATGAATGTAGATCTTCACATCAATATGCTAAATGTACATTGAATATTGGGAATATAACATCGGGTCCATGGGAAATGGATTTACTTTGGTTCAACCTAAATTATAGCCAACATTGCTGAACAACAAACACACTAACACAATATATTCTGCTATAATCAACGCTGTATTTCACAACACATAGCCTTCAATAGTTTAACCCTTTACTAGCATGTGTAAATAGTATAGATCTAGATCAGCCGGCACCTCCATGGCATCTGATCAGGATTTAACTTGTTTGCTTCTCGGTCAGAAATAACCAAATGAATAAAAAAGTGAACAGTGTAGATTCTGATAAGACAACAGAAGATCTGGATCTACACTTTCTCCCATTTGGTAACAGCCATATCCAATGGAGAAAAGGTTTAATAGCACATGGTGCTTGAATGGGGCAGCAGAAAAGGTTTAATAACACATGGTACTTGAATGGGGCAGCATTCAAGTTTTTGTTCAAGTACACAAAATAACTCCTGGTTATTTGTTATCAACATGTTGCCACTGGATACTGTTTGGTAAAACTTTGTTGTGCATGTAAACCTTTTTCGACCTTCTGATTGTAAACTCATATGTTCATTCTATCTATATATGTGCTGCATGTTTATTAGTTTAAATGCAACATTACACATTGCAATAACAACATGTTTTCTTGTTTTAATATCTACATCATCATGTTCTGAATAAAGTGTCAACACTTGGATTAATAAGATCTATGCTTAAGATTGTAAAACTGAGCATTGAAACCAGTCTCAAATCTCAGACAAAAATTACAGATTGATCTGAGAAATGCTACAATTTCAACTCTGATCTGAAACAATGAACAGATAATGCTGACTCCCTCTGTAATTGGAGCACTTTCAGGTCGGTCATTAAACAATCTTTACACTCTTAACAATCAAAAACACTTTCATAGAATATAAAACCTTAAAATGATATAGAATCTTCAGCACAAATATTTGTCGCAGTACATTTACTTCTTGAGCTGTTTACTGCAATATTTTCTGAACACATTGCTCGTACAAAACTTTATCATCACTATACTATTCTCTTACACAATTTGTTCCTATATGAATTGAAGCTAGTTTACTAAAGTCGTCAACTCAGAGTTAGCGGTGGAGGTTTTGGTATGACCATGGAAGCGGCTTTCTGTGATATGGCCTGGTTTTCCGAGCCTTGCTCGTGTAGATTGTTTGATCTTCCTGCCAGATCATCTTCTTCGAGTGCGCGTTCATTGCGTCCTTCACCTTTTCATCGATCATGGCCTCTGTGAGAACTCCCGACTCTGACGCATATGCTGCTGCCTAAAACATTAAATGTTCATAATGTAGCAAGATGTTAGATGTTTCAAGGTTTCTTACTTACTCTATAAATATTTCTTAACCGTTATCTTCATATATAAGCCTTTATTACATGAGTGATTGGCGTAGATCCTGATCAGCCAGAACGTCCTATCAGGATCTTCACTGTTTACCTTTTTTCTGGACCATACAAAAGACATTAAACATTATCATTCATACTTATAAGTTAGGCTAAATATTTACTTGGTATACCAATCATCCATCTATATGAAACCTTATAAATTTTTAATTAAATTGAGGAATCTGGAATCCTGAATTCTTGATCAGTCACCCCTGTTCAACTGGGTCGTACTTAGTAAATGTATGTGTGGAACTTGACTGAAATTTTACAAAAGTATTGTCACTCTTACCTGCCAGGCCACACCCAACTCGGAGATTTCTGTACATTTCTTATCATAATCAAACTCTGCAACTTTCAGCCTCCTGAAATGTTATCATCAAAGTATGCTTACTAGTACAGATAGTCAGAGACATATAGTACTTCCACATTCTGGTTAACCCTTTACTCCATAGATACGGGTTTTATTGCATGTGTGGACAGAGTATATCAAGATCAGCCAACACATTTGTGCCATAAGATCAGGATCTACACTGTAGCTTCTCATTTCCGAAAAATCTAATACATGTAAATCAAAAGACTAACAGTGTAGATCCTGATAGGAAATCATGGATCTGCTGGCTGATCTGGATCTACACTGTTCATCCATGAATGCAGTAATAGCCATATCCCATGGAGTAAATGGTTAAACACTAGAGCGCTTGCTAATAGATCGAGAGGTACCAGGTTCGAGCCCCAGTCCGGCTACTGATTTCCATGGGCAGTTAAGCCTTCATTGCTTTCCTCCACCCAGGTGTATCAATTGGTACTTGTCAACAATATAAGCCTATGTTCCCTCGGCGCCGACTGTTAACAGAAGACTTATAACCAGTGATCAGGGGATAAATGTAAAATAGATGAAAAAGGAACTTTGAAAGCCACCGAACACAACAAATATGAAAATATTGCAGGCTCGGTTTGATTGTCCCTATTCATGGGCAGTAATGGAAATTACTGCCCACACCGCCTAGCCCTTACACCAATAAACAGTACAATTTAGATCCATCCCAAACGATGGTAAGTATATGGCGGTGGACATGGAACCTTTCAATTGATGCGGTATTTTCAGATTAATAACATTCCATGTTCAGCGGCGTTCCCAGATAAAAGAATGAGTTTAACCTAACGAGAAAACAATGGGCGGAACTAAACAAATAGAATTGTGACAGGGGAAAGGAGAATATAAATCCTGCATATCACAGACAACACCATTGGCAGACTTTAAAAGGCATGAAGTATATTCTTCGGGTGATTTAATAATATCCAAATCTCTATTTGCTGAGATATTGAAACCAACCATCTATAAACTGGCCAAAATGCCACTAGTGCAGATCTACATTGGTCGCAAATTGATTGGTTGATATGTTCAATAACTCCAGACCAAAAACCCGTATCTTTACATTCACTTTGAAATATTCCCCAAATGTTAGGTGTATTAAGTTTGACTTACCCTCTGGTCTCAAAAGCTGGTTGGAGGACATATTTATCGATGTACTGGCGAACTAATCTCTGTCGTTCCTGGGCATCTGGTAACTCAAACTCCACCATTTCATCCAACGTATCGTTTATTGCCCAATAAAATTGTTCTGGTGTTTTACTGACAAGCACTATCATGAATCTGTAAATATTAAAATGATTATTACGGGGCTAATATTAACCATTTATTCCATATATTTGCATTTTTACATGTTTGCGATTAGTGTAGATCTGCACTGGTTGCATTTTGTTCAGAGATAACCTAACAAATAAAAAAGCGAACAGTTTAGCTCCTGATCAGATGGCACAGATGTGCTGGCTGATCTGGATCAAAACTGTTTTCCCTCGTAATAAAGGTGTATATATGGAGGAAAGGGTAAAGTCTTATGCTTGTACAGTTTTTATTATGAAGGAAATGCCGACGGTATTTTTGACAATATCTTGAGTGGCAAGTTTAATAACCGGAAAACCACCTTTCCTCCATACAGACGCATTTTATGCATGCGCGGCCAGTGTAGATCCAGATCAGCCTGCACATCTGTGCCATCTGATCAGGATCTGCACTGGTCGCATTTTGGTCCGAAATAACCCAACGAACAAAAAAGTGAACAGTTTAGATCCTGAGCAAATGGCACGGATGTGCCGGCTGATCTGGATCTAAACTGTTTGCCCATACAATAAAGGTGTATCAATGGAGGAAAGGGTTAAAACTTATTAAGACTACACCGATAGTAAGACCACTATCTAGATGTACGATTTACTGTTTAACACTATTTTCTAGCACAAAATAAAAATTACCCTACTGTTAAGGCCACTTTTAGGCACATAAGTGGGTTGGAGTCTTTTCACCAAGACAACTTGTACTTATTTTGTGATATGAGAACCTGTTGGGGCAAGTGTGAGGTTAGTGCACCCTAGAACCTGGTTTAAATCCCCAGCGGCAATTTGATTTTCCACTGACCGTTCCAAGGCGGTAACCCCTCGGGTTCTCATTTTTGTTTATTGTTATTGGTGTCTTTTTTGAAATTGATTATTTTATTAACCATGCTCTCTCCCACTCTCTTCTTCTTCTTGACTGTGTGGGGAGGCTGTTTTTTTCTGAATGTGGCGATTCCTGATATGCATGTTTCACCTTTTAATGGACCAAATGTGGTCTTGTCAGATATTCATTCCATATGTAACAAAATAAGTCTGAATTCAATACATTGTATAAATATCTTGCACGAGTGTGAGGTGAAAATAGAAAAATCTGTCGCTGAGGGTGAAATATTTTTTTCACGGTGTGGCTCTTTTGAGTTCTAGTCAAAACAGATCACCCGAGGCGACAAAATGGATTTTTCTCTCCCAGTAAATCACATGGAAATCTAGTATGCAAGAAATACTAGGTCAACTGTTAACAATTACTTTGTTTTCTACCGTAATGTCCAAAGAAGTTTTCAAATTGCAGAATCTGTGAATGAGAAAATATTATTCTCTTTTAGTTAAGCAGCCTTTTATAAAGATATAAACTATTAGTCTTTTATCTAAAGCATTTTTCATCATAAAGATGTTAGCAAAACAATGTACATAATCTATGTGCTGATTTAATTATCATATATCTTACTTCTTTGATTGTTCCCCTGTTCTATATAAAAAGGCATTTAGAGTTGCTCGCATGTCCTCACTGATCAATTCCTACAATGTAAATAAATATTTCTTACTAAATATAAAATTGAGTCATTGCATGGGATATGTATCTACAGTGATCATCAGGGATTTGCTTAGATTGTCAGAACAAGGAAAAGTGTTTTTTTTCCAATTTTAGGAAAAGTCATCTAGCATTTCAGCTTTTTGTTTGAACATACGGGGAAAAACTTCTCCCTTTAGCTGAAAAGAAGTTCTGCACATTTTGACATTCAGGTCTGAAGGTTATTTCAGCCAATCAGATGCATGAGATTTGAGACTGTTTTCCAATCTCAGCTTTATAACCTTGAGCACTAAATATTTTGACATTCTGAGACTATTTCTCCCAAGTCTCCCTCTAAGCAATTCCCTCTTTGATTTCTATGTCAGAATAAAATCAAAAAGCCAGTAGTGTAGATTGAAAAGACTGCATAGAGATATGCACATGGAAAATAAACAAAATCTATCATGCATAGGGTTTTACTCATAAATTAACAAAGAAAACCGAGTCAAAAGTTAAAATAAAACAATATATAAATTTAAAGGTGTCCTGTTTTTTTTTTTCTTAAACATATTAACACTATTGTGATTAAATCAAAAATACAACAACGCTCATAACATGAAAACAAATTGTTGCTATCCCCTGTCAAAATTCTATTCTGTTTAGTTCCGCCCATTGTTTTCTCGTTTAGGGCAAACCCTTTCTTTTATCTGGGGACCATACGCCGCTGAACATGGAATGGTATTAATCTGAAAATACCTCATTGAAGGTTCCATGTTCACCGCCATATGCATACCATCGTTTGGGATGGATCGAAATTGTACTATTTAATGTAATTACTGAGTTGCGCTCAACCCGGGGCTAGGCGGCGTGGGCAGTAATAAGCATTCCCATTACTGCCCATGAACAGGCTCAATCAAACCGAGCCTGCAGTATTTTCATATTTGTCGTGTTCGGTGGCTTTCAAAGTTCCCTTTTCATCTATTTTTATTTTCATTTGGTATACACCATCACCAATATTTTTTTCTGGAAAACAAAATTATCTGGGCCATCTCAAAGGAAAAACTGTGTTTGGTAATATTAAATTTTGTTGACATTTACATTTTGAAAAATCTATAATATGTCCCCTGCTCAACTTTATGTCCGAAAGTACTTTTTCCTGTGATGTGCTCGATATTAGTTTACATATGAATTTAACCAAACCACAAAGGGTACACAGCTTGCAAATATTGTCAATCAAATTAAAAAAACCTTTATTTTAAACTAGATGAGTGTTCATTTGAACACTTGCGTTGCCCTCTGGTATTGTCGGGAAAAAAAATCCAAGTTAAAAAGGGGCATAACTCTGTAGAATGTGACCTTGGCCTAAAGAATTTGGCATCATTGAGATTGTGATGTCATAGGCGAACTAATTTTAAAGTTTCATGAAGAAATATTGAGAAATGGCAAAGTTGTATTCAATAATAAGTTTCTTTTTTTTTGAAGTACAAAAAGGGAATAACTCCATCAAATGTGACCTTGACCTAAAGAATTTGACATCATCACAAGCGTGCTGTCATAAGCAAAATAATCTGAAAGTTTCATGAAGAAATGGCAAAGGTATAGGCAACATTAAGTTTTCGTGACGGACGGACAAAGCGATCCCTATGTATTGACGTTTCTAAGAAAGGGCTACACAAAAACCTGGACTCACACTGACAATTTCTCAATTGATAGGTCTAATAACCTGTAAATATTTCACATGATACATGTATATAATGGCACAGCTGTTATAAATATTTTAAAACTATTATACATACCCTTTTCTACTGGTCTGTACCCAATCGAAGACTTTATGCATTGCACTGACGCCTTCCTTTTCCATAGGGGCAACATCGCCACAAGTCATTATAGCGTAATCCATCACAGAATGCTTGGCTAAGTTCAATGAAATAAAAAAATATTGGTTTATACTTACATGACTGTATACTATAATTTTAGTTAACTCAATGCATATATCATCCCCTTAGGGCAAAAACAGCATAACTCATTCTTATGTTAATGTCCTTGCACTTAAGTGACAATATGTATGTTCTGAGGATGCACAAGCTGGTCCCAAGATCATTAAACTAAATCTGGAGACCAGTCTCAAATCTCTTATTATTATTATTATTATTATTATTATTATTATTATTATTATTATTATTATTATTATTATTATTTTAGATCACTTTTGAAAATAATATTAAAAAACAAATATGAGTTTTAATGTAGATGTAGATTTTATTGCTGATATAATTTTTTTTCCTGCTTATAACTTTATTGAATTCGAACTCGCAGCCTTTTTCATCGTAACCCGATATCTTTACCTACTGAGCTACGTCGTTCGGGAAAGATTATAGATGGTTCGTTTTATAATTTCATTTTCAAATAAAGTACAGAAGCTGTATTTTATCTATGAAAACGTATATCGATATGAACAAATAAATTAAAAATGTTGGATTGTATTTCTTTTTTTTTCAGGATTACGAATCTATCAATTGTTTCCATGCATACATTAAGGGAGGACTTAGAAACGCTATATACTATATTAGTAAGAACACCATTAGTCAAATATGGTGAAAAAGGTAAAATCCTCTGTAACCGGAATCCTCTCTAAACCGGATATTTTCTTCAGTCTCTAAGGTCACTGGTTTAGGGAGTTTTTACTGTAGTAACTAACGTTGATATTTTTTGAAAGTAATATGTAATGATCATTGAGGATTACCCGAAAGAATTTGTCTGTTGTGTAAAATACAAAAAGAGAAATATTTAGTGATAAAGTAGGCGATTTATTAGAAAAGTTGACTATTTTTTATTGTTTACTGTCAATAATTATGACAGCGATGTAGCAATTTGATCTTGAATGTATTGTAGTTTTTGGATCATGCGTGTCTAATATTAATTAATCATTAATTAAACCAGGGTTCGTTTCGGATCTAAATTCTAATGAATTGAATACATATTAGTACCTTTCACTATGTCATAGTGTTGTGATTGTAACTTTCCATAAAATGACAGATCGGTTGTCAGATCATCCCTGCATGTTTGTAAAATCTCAAAATGTATCAGATCTACCCTGAAATATATAACAGGGTCAAGGCTCATTTCAAGACTGGTCGAATAGTGTTTTCCTTTTTGGAAATAGCGAATTCATTTCTGAAAAAATAAAGATAAACGTATTATTGTTTCCTTCTAAGCATGCAAGCGCAATGCATGGTTTATTTCTTGTCTAGTTATTTGTCTTGTTTAATTATTGTATAGCTATTTACACATGCACAATTGATTGCTTGGTTTACCACTTTGTTGCACAATGTTGGCGAAAATGGAAAATCAAGTTCCGTGGGGGATAGCTTGCAAAAGTGAGGATGTTAAATAGAACAAGAAATATCTTTAAAAAAAGATAAACGGCGTTGATGGAAAAGATTTATATATAGTATTACATGTATATAAGAAAGAAAGAAATACAGAGAGGCGAAGCAGACACAGTTTAGTTAGTTTATTTTACTTGTTATAGCTGTTGACGAACCCTCCCTGCCTTCTTAGTATGACCTAGAGATTAAGCGACCAAATCATGACAACTTATAAATTCATTGAAATTGTCTTTTAAAAAAATGTTGAAGCTGTTGCAACAATTTCATACAGTGATACCAAGTCGATTAAAGAAGCAATGTATTACATTAAGTCTTGGTCTACATTTATTCAGTTTCAATAAAATACCTCTTGTAGAGTTAGAACTCAAGATAAATAAATGTCCTTGAAATTTAATATATATAAATAAAAACACCCTGTTACAAGAGCGAAATCTACCAACTTTTACGTGAATTAACTTTAAAAGAAAGTGTCAGCGATGAGTATTGAACCGGGGGCCTCCAGCTTGCGAGGCGAGAGTGTTAGCCACTACACTACAATGAACTTGTATTATGCACTTGAAATTAACAATCAGTATCAAAGGAACTAGAAAGGAACCAGTAAGAACTAGAAATATCTACACTTCCTTTTCGTTTTACACTGTGTACTGTACGCAAGTTTTTACCTGACACCCAAGAATATTCCATATAAAATTGTATTTAAGCCATCAATATTGACTTAATTGGTTATTTAAATCGTAAATATGTTTTTTCTCTAATACAACACCCACTAACAACCAATCGAAATAAGCTATTTGATTTTTCCGCTGCATAATAATAAAAATCCCACTAGATACCTCTCCACCCTGCTAGATGCCTCTCTGGTGTTAACACATACCAATCGAAATATTTTATTTCATTTTCCCTCTGCATAATAATAGAATACGAGTATTTTCAGTAGACAGTGACCTGGTGACAACTGAACAAACCTGAGTCCAGAGTAGCGGATCAAAACAATACATGTTTTAAGCCGGGCTCTGATATTGAGAAGTCTCCCGAAATGTTACGTTTTATTTCTTTTATTGATCATGTGTTAACGGCACATTACCATTTATCTTTCAGCACAGCACTTTGCCATAAGGAAGATTCGATCATTTTGCTGCGAAATAGTGTTTTGTTTGACAATACAAATTATCTTGGGACATGAAATTTCAAATGAATTTCAATTATTGGTGAGAATACAGACAAAACTACCTTTCTTGGCGAAAAACATACAAAATAACAAAATTCCCAGCACTTTACCCTGAAAATTCTTGCTCATTTCACGCCGATTCAATTTTCTTGTCTAAGGTAACTTGCGTTCCCCTAAGAGTTAATATTCCATCTAGGTACTAAATGTTTTCGAAAAATGTGTTGCAGGTTCATAGCTATGTATCTCAATTTTAAGAGTTTATAAAATGGGAAAACGTAAAATACATACAAGTTTACATCCAAAATGGCCGACTTGTGTTTACAAAATGCATCAAAAGGTGCAGCTTGATTACCAACCCTGGTAATAACCGACAGATGAAAAAAAATCTGACAAACAATTAAAACTATAGTACTGCCATGAAACAGTGGCAATAGAAAAATACCACTAAAAGTAAAATCGATTGCTTATAAATTATTTGTAGCTGACTCTAATGAACTCTACAAGTATTGGTGAGGAAATTACGGTAAACAGTGAATGTTTGTGTACTTGTAGAAAACGCAGATAGCGATGTAGATAATCTGTCGGTAGATATTTCAATTCAACGATTGTTTTGTGCACCCCTTAAATTGTTCATACTGTTATAAAAGAGATTTTATGTTAATTCTCTTTCTTCCGTACATCAGAATAACATTATTATCAGCTTTTAACTACGCCTCGAGGAATCTTGATGATATAATTATGCTAAATATAGATATCATATTTCCATATCTGGCTAATGAACTACAACTTAATAAAGCAAACACTTCAGATAAGCAAGCAAAATTTCTTGATCGAAATCTTTTTATTGAAATATATGGTATGACTACTAAAATATATGGTAAAAGAGATGATTTTAATTTTAATATAGTAAATTTTCCGTTTAGACGGCGATATTCCTCGTGCAACATCTTACGGTGTATATATCTCACAGCTTGTTCGTTTTTCTAGAGCTTGCAATGACGTTAATGATTTCAATGAACGTAATCTTTGCATAACAGAAAAACTTTTTAAACAAGGTTATCGGTATTACAAATTAAGGCAAAACTTTTTGTAAGTTTTATCGCCGATACCCAGATTCAAGTAAAAATTACTGGTGCAGTTTAAAATTACTATTGTAACAAGGTATTTCACAGCCAGTTTTTTTACGGAGATTTAATTTATAAACTTAAGAAAATAAAAGGCAATGTTGATTTCTCCCGGTTATTCGTACAAACCATCTGTAAATTCAAAATGATATAGCGCTATGCAGGCCTAGTGATCAACCCATCTACAGTTGATCATTATGCACGATATGTTTACCTCTTTAGTTGCACGACGGTGGCAGGGGTATATGAGTTTATGAAGGTTTACGGGGAAATCTTTAAAAAAAACCTAAAAGATCGATTTATTTTTATACCTGTCATCGTGTTCTTGCTGATTTGACTCCAGGTACTCTGGTCTCGGGAAAATCGTTGAGTAAGCGCTTCTTCGACTCTTCAATGCTATAAGCTTCTTATGTTATATATATTGTTTGTGCTTTTGCATGCAACATTATTGAGCTGATGGGTGAGTTGGAGTTATTTCACCAAGACAACTTGTACTTGTTTTGGTGATATGAGAACCTGTTGGGGCAAGCGTGAGGTTGGTGCACCATAGAACATAGTTGAAACCCCAAGTGGCAAATTGTTTTGCAACAGACCGTTCCAGGCGGAAACCCCAATGATTCTCGAATTCATGATTTGACATACTTATTAAAAAATGCTCTTTTTCTCTCTTCCTTTTCGCTGCTTGAGGAGGTTTTTTTGTGAGTGTGGCGACTCCTGAAATGCATATTTCTCTTCTTTTATATATTTACTTCCGTTTCCGGGTTCGTTTAGAAATACACAACCTTTCAAAAATTTTAGTGTTGTTTTTCCTATCAAATCTGGATATCAACAATAAAACTTACGAAACGTCAGTCTAAACATAATTAAGAATAATTGTTAGGCAAAAAAGGACACATTACATAGCATTTATTAGTTACAAGAACACTCAAAACACATATACTGTAAAATTTATAGCCAACTCAATTTTGCAACTAGAACTGAAAAACTATTATTTTGTATCCCGCATACACAAACCTAATTTGGGCGATATAGAGCTCAGACAACCTTTTCTAGGCGACAAATCTATAACTCTCCGCCCTCTTACGGGGTTTTCTTCTTTGTAAATATACCAAATCGTCATCAAACTAATGACGATTATCGACATAAAATAAATCTACTTATGCTTTAAAACGTTAATGACGATATATGTCTATAAAAATCAAAATTGTCCCCCTTCACATAGAAAGCACTTATGATGCCCATCACACTTAGTTGAAGAAGATCCTCCCATTGTTTTATTTCCGATGCAACACCTTTAGATAGATAAAACAAGGTGGAGTTGTAATTGTTTTCAATTGTCTCTTCAGTTTCAATTGTTAGATAACTTTCAGTTGAAAACTTCTAATTTAGGCTGTTCATAAATCATCTCTTGTTTCCGACTGTTTTACGCTAAGTGAAAGCTTTGTAACTATATATTTTCTCCGCTAGCATCCAGTTACGTAATGATATTTAGGCTTTACTCGATCTGTTTCTTATATCCCTGTCATTATGTTCGTGCTTTTTTGACTCCAGGTGCTCTGGTCTCAGTAATTATTATTAAGTACCCACCTATTTTGCTTGACAATGCCAAAAGTTTCTTATGCTTTATAAGGTGTGTGCCTTTGCATGCAACATTATTGAGTTGATAGGTTGCACTCTCTATAACCTAGTTTTAAAGTCCCAGTGACAAACTGTTTCTCCACTAACTTGCTCATTGTTTGGTTTGTCTTATTTGAATTTAAAAAAAAAATATAATACCATACTCTCATTGACTCGCTGTTTTTTTGCTGTGTGGTTCTGAGTTATTCCTGTTATGCATATTTCACTTTAGAAAAAAGATTGAAAAACAGGAAACTAAGAAAAGAATGTGTCCGCCGAGTTATAAAATTACTGCAAACGGTTACTGTTTGAAGAGTTATGATGTGTTTGAGAACTGGGAACGAGCTGAGCAAATGTGTCAGGGCGACGGTGCTCACCTGGTTCACATTGACAGTGACGAAAAGTTTAGTGATGTGAAGAAGCTTCTCCAAGACGTAACAGGTGGTTATATCTGGATTGATGGCCGCCGAAAACAGAAAGGATCCTCACACTGGGAAACCGTCCACGGCGTAAAACTGACGAAATTTTACTGGACGGAAAGACATCCTGGATTCAACGAAGAGTGTATTGCTCTTTCTTACCGTATTCACCGAGACTGGCACAGCTCTGTTTGCAAAGACCTCTTGTATCCGCTTTGCGAAATAATTGTGTAAAAATAATGTACAGTCGATTTCAAATTTTTATATAGTTATTTGGCTTATGCATTATACCTGTATTTTTTTCTCATACTGACAATTAATTAAAAAAAATGATACAAAGAATAAGAAAAACTAAATAGCTTTAGTATCGTTTTGAATAGACATGATGTATTATATGTTATCATCTTCTGTCTCACATACATTTTAACAATGTATATTAATGTAGATTTAAACAATGTATATTATTTCGCATTCAATTTGAAATAGGTAATCGTTCAACTCGTACCTTGGTGAATTTGATCAGATAGACCCTACCTTAGTCGTACCCGTTTTGGTGAAATCGTACTTACGGAAAATTTGAGTTCATTCGCTGTTAAAATGGAATTTGATAAATTGATTATAACATCTTTGTCATGTGTGATGTTAATTTTACACAATTTTACACCTTAGTTATTCTGTTACAATGGGATTATCAGAATTACTGAATAAAAAGTCATTACTTGTCCGCTCCATAACATAAACTAACTTCTAGAAGGATGACTCTTTAGTACAAGGAGTATAAAACTTTTAAAATCAACAGGTTAAAAGCAATTAGTCATTAATCAATCATGAAAATACAGCATACCACGCTCAAACGAAATTTCAACTGGTCTTACTAAGAGTAGTTTATCATTACAGAATATCCTAAGCCAGAGAGCTATACTTAACAAGCAGTTTGAACAAATCTCAACCTCTTAACCTTAAACAGCTCTGCAAAGAAATATTAATTTTTTAACCTCGAATAATCCAAGTACGAATATGATAGTCAGCATGGCTGAGGAGCAGAATTAAGTGCTGTATCAGTGTCACGTATTACTCTGCTTTATAAAGTGATTTATTATCTTATTGCATCTGGGCGAGATCGGACACCGGAAGGCCCGTGCACTTTTTTCTTCACTTATGTGTGAACTTAAACACTGTTATACATATGCCATCTTTTGATCATATATTGCATATCAAAACAAAAATGTACCAGCTTTCAGGAAGTTTAAGCCATCTCATTCCCCCAAAATGCTTAATATAGAGACTATTTAATGTCAGACATTGTCTGAGTAAGAACCAAATAAGAAACATCCGGTGATCTATCTATGAGTAAATAGCCCGAGTAAGAACATCCGGCAATATATCTATGATTGTTAGCCCAAGCAGGAACATCCGGCAATGTTTCTATGATTGTTAGTCCGAGTAGGAACATCTGGTGATATATCTATGAATAATTAGCTCGAGTAAGAACACCCGGTG